>PVJC01005545.1:0-21272 GCA_004026665.1 Murina feae | reverse complement strand
TGTTGACAGATATGTATTTGTTGTCACTTTGTTGTTCATACTTTTTATTTTTACCTTTTTTTTCTTCTTCTTAAAGAATGCCCTTCAGCATTTCAAGTAATCCTGGTTTGGTGGTGGTGAACTCCTTTAGGATTTTCTTGTCTGTGAAGCTCTTTATCTGACCATCAATTTTACATGATAGCCTTGCTGGGTAGAGTCATCTTGGTTGTAGGTTCTTGCTATTCATCACTTTGAATATTTCTTACCACTCCCCTCTGGCCTGCATGGTTTCTGTTGAGAAATCAGCTGACAGTCGTATGGGTAGTCCCTTGTAGGTAACTGTTTTTCTCTTACTGCTTTTAATATTCTGTCTTTTGCCCTTGGCATTTTAATTATGATGTGTCTTGGTGTGGTCCTCCTTGGGTTCCTTTTGTTTGGAGTTCTCTGTGCTTCCTGGACTTGTAAGTCTATTTCTTTCACCAGGTAGGGGAAGTTTTCTGTCATTATTTCTTCAAACAGGTTTTCAATATCTTCTGGTACCCCTATAATTCTTATGTTGGTACGCTTAAAGTTGTCCCAGATGCTCCTTACACTATCTTCACACTTCTGGATTCTTTTTTTTTTTCTCTCTTCCAGTTGTGTGCTTTTTGCTTCTTCGTATTTCAAATCTTTGACTTGATTATTGCAAACCTCTAGTCTGCTGTTGGATCTCTGTATAATATTACTAAGTTTATCAGCGGATTCTAGAAAATTCTTGAAAAACCTTAAAACCGTAGTTCTGAACTCTGTATCCAGTAGTTTGCTTTCCTCCATTTCTGTCATTTGTAACCTGTTGCTTTGTCTCTGCATTTTGGCTGCTTCCCTGCGTTGATAAGAGTGGCTTTCTGTGCTAGGTGTCCTACAGGGCCCAGTGATTCAGCCTCCCCGATCACCTGGGGTGGACACTCTTGTTGTACGCCTTTGAAGGCTGGGTGCACAGTCTTGTTGTAGTTATCACTGGGAGGCATCACTGTGAGGAAATGACCTCCAGGCCTTTCTCCTCTTTGTTTGGGGTTTGAACTTTTGAAGATCTGTCCCAGCTGCAGTCCCTTAGGTTATGCTGCAGGCAGGCAGGCGCACAGCTTGGGCAGGGTTGTAAGTTGGGTGGGGCGGGGTTTCAGAATCACCGGGGCGGAGCAACCCACAATGGCTGCCCCTCTGTCGACTCCGTGGCTTCTCCAGGTTCCACACCCTGGTGTCTGCGTGCCCCTGAGTTCCCGAGTCTCCGCGTCAGTGATCGCTGCGAACCGCTCTGCTAGAACGCCACTCATCTTCCGCCCTGTTGCCCAATAGCCCGCATCGCATTCAGTGCGACCCCGGAGTTTATAATCTCCTTCCAAGCCACGGACCCAGGAGTTGCCGCCGCTCCCTTTCGCCGTGCCGTCTCCATTTCACGCGTGTCCGTACCTCTCAGTTTTGGCGCCAGGAACTTCTACTCAGTCTCAATGCACTCCTTCTCTTGCCTTCTAGTTGTAAAGCTTCCCCTCCCTTGGTTCTGGAGGATGGCCGTTTATCTTTATAGTTGTATTTTTATAATGCAGATGTGGGAGGCTGCGCATTTAGGTATATACCTTATGCCGCCATCTTGGTTCTCTCTTAAACCAACATTTTGTCAAATTTTATTCAATCTGTTCCTCCTTTATCTTATAATTTCATCTATAAATACTTCAGTTTGTATCTCTAACAAAACCTCTCATATTATTGCACCTAGCAAAATTTAATTCAATATCATCTAATATCTACTCCAAATTAAAATTTCTCCAATTAATTCAAAAATGTCTTTTAGCAGCTGAATTATTCTAATCATAGTTCAAATAAGATCTACTCATTGACAGCACTAGGTTGATTGGTAAGGCTTTTAAAATCTGTTAACAACAGGTGCTCTGTCACTGTCCATCTCCTCTTCCCATATCATTTATTTGTTGAAGAAACTGGGTCATATGTCCCATAGTTTTAGATCTGGTTATTTGCACCTGTGTGGTATCATTTAACAGAATTTTCTATCTTCTTTTACCCCCATAAAAACTGATAGAATTAAAGATTTGATTAGATTCAGGTTCAAAGGGTGGGGGGAGGTTTGATGGAGGGCAGGTAGAACTATGTGCTTTCTACTGCATCATGTCAAGATGCACACGGCATCTGGTTGTTCCCTCTTCGTGTTGTGAATAGTGACTAGTGGGTTCAGGTGTTGTTAGCTTGCTCCTACCCATGTAAAGTCCTCCATCCACTATTTACCCAATGCTTTTAGTATCAGTAATGATTGTAGTCCAGATTGACTGCATTTCCATTTGGAGGGTATAAAATGATTTCCTAATTTTATCATATTTTCGCATTTAGTAGCTGCAATCCTATATAATAAAACCCTAATATGCAAATTGCCCAAATGGAGGAATGACTGGTTGCTATGATGCAAACTGACCACCAGGGGGCAGATGCTCGATGCAGAAGCTGCCTCCCACGCAGCTCCTGCATTCTGTGTTGAGCGTCTGCCCCGAGAGGGAGGTGACCAGTGGTGATTGGGGGGAGGGGGGGCTGGCCAGTGGGTGGTGCCAGGCCACCAGCCAGCACCCCCTTCCCCCCCATCACCCTGCCTGCCGGTCGCCCCACAGATGGCCCTGATCACCGGCCAGGCATAGGGACCCTTACCCTATATACTGGGAACAGTCTCTTAGATTTAAAAATTAAAACCTGGCAAGGCTACTCTAACACTGAAAAAAACAGGATGATGCAGTGATGAAATGCAGGGACTCTGGCTTGCACATTTTGTGGTCAGCCCTGATTCTGACACTTATAATTGTGTGACAAAGCCAATTACTTAACTTCTCTCTGCTTCAGTTTTTCTGCCCATAAGATAGGGAAAATGGTACTACTAACTCAGAAAGATCAAGTTATATACTACTTTTTATAATCAGGGCAAAAAAATGTAGCTGCCCATATAACAGCAAGATGCCTTTCACCTGTATGAAAAGTATGGTCACTGGTGCATGCAGCGTCCAGGATTGCAAGAGGGATGTCTGACTGCTGGTTTAGGCCCAACATCCCGAGGGGTCCCAGATTGTGAGAGGATACAGGCGGGGCTGAGGGACACCCCCCCCCTTCCCGTGCACAAATTTCGTGCATCAGGCCTCTAGTTCTTCTATAAAGAACTTTTTATTATAAACTCTCTGGCCACCATATTTGGTTATAGTGGAAAGGCAGAATGAAAGCTTCTTTTCCTTTACTCACCAGTTTTCAGAATATTAAGTTGATGGCCTAGCAATCTCTGAGGATGATTGACATATTTCTTGGTATTATTATAAACTCATTAAATATGTCTACCTCAATCTACTTCTGTAATTTTTCTTTAAGATAAAAATAATCCCACTTTTACCATTGGGAGACCCTTCAAGTTGGTTTCTGCTTTTCCAACTTGTTTCTATTTATGAGTTCCTCTGAGATTATGATGAATGAATGTCTGCCTCCTTACCTACAATTTATATGCTGCAAAGTAGCAGTTACTTTTATTCTTGTCTTCTATTTTCTAAGATAAACCTTAATTTCCAACCCATTTTTCATTCTTGAATTCTTTAAAAAAATGTACTTGTCTCAATTCACTTTTTCCAATGATGAGACATAAACTTCACATTCATTTCTTCTGCAGATGCTAAAATTTCAAGAAAGTATTTTTTTTCAACTCATTTCAAAAGGAATAATTTTCAACTCTTTCATATTACACCACTGATAAGGTATCTTGAGATCATGTTTCCTGGGACTATTACCAGATGGTTGTTACTTAACTTGTAGTCTATTCTAACAGGTTCACTATCATTAATTCTATTTTTCTGAAGCTCACAGTTAATAATATTAGCCCTTTGTGTTACCCTATTAATTTCTTATTTTGAACTTCTAAGACTGTTCAAAATTCTGCTAATCTTTCAAGTGTTATGACAGGAATAAGCAGAGAATAATTCTCACCAAGAGTTAACTTGTAAACTTGATAATCATGTTTCAATATCCAACCTAGTTTAGATTGTGATAAAAGTTACTTAAAAGTACTGGCCTGATTCTCGTGGGCAGGATGCCATTCAATTCAGTCTAAAGGTAAATGCTGAGCTGGTGACAACATCCCAATGAGTGCTACTTTATATTTAGCAAAGTAACCCAGACCATAAGTTTGTAAACTATAGGAGCATCATATTCACCTGAGACCTTGTTATAGATAGAGTCCTTGATCTTTCCTCTGTAAATTCTGATTCAGCATATTTGGGATATGGCTAAATTATTTGCTTTATAACTATGTTAAATAATAAGAAATCACTGTTTTCTTCATGTTTAGAAACATGGTCTGTGGGATGAAACATGGAATTAAAAATATAGGTCTGGAGTAAAGTTCTGTTTTAAATAATCAAATCGTATTGCCAAAGGTTAGAGAAGCAACACAAAAAGAATGGGGAGGAAAAGAAATTTGAATTTTAGAAATCATACTACGAAGACCCAAGAAAGACATCCCTCCTTCCCACATGAGGATCACCTCATCTTGTGCATCCTTCTTGATAAGGAATGGGAGGTTCCTGACTGTTGTCATGAGAATGTCAGCTGCTTGCTCTGTGGAGAGGAAAGGGAGAATGCGGGCAACCATTCTCTTCCCTTTTCGGATACACATGATCTGTACAAAGTGGTCATCACATGGCCTGTGGGGAAGAAAAATGTTAACTTAGGTCAGCAAGAACAATATAAAAACCCTTTTCCCTCTTACACTTACAAAATGAACATACTTCATTCATTTTCACTGTACAATTATCTGTACTACAAAATAGTGAGAATTACTTCTCCAACTCTCAATCAAATAATAAAAAGTAATTTTTCAAGTTTCCCAAATGTAGAACATTATTTCAAAAACGTATGTTAAAAAACTTGGTCAAACTATATGCATTTATTTCCTTTATTAACTTTTAACTAACTATAAAATAACATGGTTAATACAGCAAAATCTGAAAATTATATAAGCAAAAAGGAAATTAAAATTCCGTGATCTGAGCGGTAGTGTTAACATTTTGAAGCCATTTTTCACCGGTATAACACTTTACCTTTCACAAAAAAATGGGTCCAGCCCTAGCTGGTATGGCTCAGTGAGTTGGTCCGGAGAGTGAAGGGTCCCAGTCAAAAGCACGTGTGGGAGGCAACCAATTGTTGTGGCTTTCTCACACTGATGCTGCTCTCTTCCTCTCTCTCCCCGCCCCCCCACTCCCTTCCACTCTCTCTAAAAATCAATGGAAAAATATCCTCATATGAGGATTAATAAAAAAAATAAAATTAAAAATAAAATTGGGTTCATAGAATTCATATGGCTTTGTTACTTCACTTTTCCCAACAACTTTTTGTGAACACTTTTCCACATCGATAAATATACTTCAACTACATACGTTTTAATGGCTGCATAACATTCCAATCCATGGATAAACCTACATTTATCCAACCAGTTCCCTGTCAGCCCAACTCCAGAAAAGAAGGTGCTTATTCTTATGTTCTGTTTGGTGTATGTCCTGGCTTAGACAGTCCTCTTGCATTCATCAAACAAATATTTGGGATTTATACAACATTTACCATTAGCAAGATTCTGTTCCAGATACTGGGTGGGAGAGAGATAATAAAGATACAGAAAAAAAAAAAAGATATATTAAGGAGCTTAGTCTTCATTGAAAGACTGACATGTTTCCATAGTGTATGAATACTCGATGAAAATCCCAAAGAAGTTTAAATGTTTATACTTTTCTGCTTAGTAGGAAAGAAAATACATAAAGATTACAAGGTTGAGCATGCTAGTAAGCATTAACCAAGTACAATCCATAAGCTCAAAAATAGAAACTGAATAATATTCCCCACTTTCTCTCCAGCATCCAGCAGTCCCTAGTAGATACTAAATAAGTATTTGTTGAATAAATGAATTCAGGATAAAGAGATTTTTTTTTTCCTGGCTGGGAAGGATTACCAAATGCTTTATATGAAGTGGCACCTTAATTAGGCCAAAAGAACAGACTTGGAGCTTACTGAGATGGTAATGGAGAAAAGGTAGAAATGTATAAAGTTCAGTTTAGCAGAGTAGGGAGTCCAGCTAGTCTCATGTCTTCCTCAAAGTGCACAATTCTTACCTCTCTTGTCCGGGTAATTTTCCCCTTAGGTTGTCATACATGCTGCAAATTTTGTGCTTTCTTTCATCCATCAGGGCAGGTCGCTCTTCTTCTAGACTTAGGAGGTAACGCCTTTCATAATCCTCCACATCCAGGAGCAAACTGTAGGTCTAAGTCAGGATCAGAGTATTAGATAAATCACCTCACAGTTTAGGACTACCAGATAAAGACCTAGGAATGAAAGCTCACTGTAATAAAATTGAGAGAACAAAAATGCTCTTTTAAATCCAGAAAAACACAGTGAAATAACTTTTAAAATTTCTTCAAACACGATTCTTTATGTCTCCTTGACCTCTAATCCAGAAAGTAATGATAGTGAAATGATTACACACTTTCTAAAATTTCCAACAGCAACAACAGCTCTGTAACATAAACAATCTGTATCACTGCTCCAAGTTAAGCCTTACATTGGTAAAAAAAGGTAATCATGTTTGTACTGGGTGCCAGGCACTGTTCTAAGCACTTGGCATGAAAATACTTATTCACCGAATACTCACTACAGCCCAATGAGAAAGAGACTATCATCATCTCCATTTTTATAGATGAAGAAACTGAGGACAGCACAGAAAGGTTAAATAACTGGCCTCAAGTCATAGACTCAATTAAAAGTGAAAAGGGCATGATTTGCAGCTTGGTTCGAGTCTGTGCTCTTAACTTCTACGCTCTATGGCCGCAACATAGTATTTACACTTCACAAAACAACTGCCGGTGTGTTACCTTGTTTTTCTTAGCACCCAGCACCCAGGGAGTGCCCAATAAATGTATGTGAACTGATTCAATTGATTCAATTATGTCATAGATGGAACAATGTCATTTTTATTCCAATTGTCCTAGAAAGGTGACCTGCCCCTAGCACTCAGCTGTGACCTGAACAAGTTTGGACAAAACCCTAGTACTTGTGATCATGAGAGCCTTCCTTGAGGCCACAGGTGAGAACACCTTTCTGGTATGCTTGGCACATAATAGGCATTTAACAAGAATATATCCATTAATTAAAATTATAGAGCACTGCCCTAACCGGTTTGGCTCAGAGGATAGAGCGTCAGCCTGAGGACTGAAAGGTCCCAGGTTCGATTCCGGTCAGGGGCATGTACCTTGGATGTGGTCACATCCCCAGTGGGGGGTGTGCAGGAGGCAACTAATCGATGTTTCTCTCTCATCGATGTTTCTAACTCTCTATCCCTCTCCCTTCCTGTCTGTAAAAAAAAAAATCAATAAAATATATTAAAAAAAATAAAATTATAGAGCACTGATTGTTTTTCTACTTATAGTACATACATTTGAAAGTTCCTTATTTGAAACCATAGCAACAAATTCTAAAACTTACTTTCTCAATTATGACAAGGGTTTTTCGTCTCTTGTCCCGAACCTGTTTTTCTTTTGTTTCCTAAAAAAAGACAAGACTATTTAATGTGGACTGTTTATCGCTATTAAAAATAAGTTTCTAAGTCTGCATATTTAAGTTCCATTTGTGAAAATACTTTGAGAAGACAATCTTGACTCCTTGAAAGTTAATATTCTAAAAACACTGATGTGGACAAAGGTCATAAAATTGATTGAATCAATCTACACACAAACCATTAAAATGAACTCATAGATAGGCAAAAGGTAATTGTAGAATGTAGAAGATGAAGATATTAGAGAAGAATCTTGAAACACATAGAAAATTATAATTTAAATACTGGAGAAACATAGCTGATGCTATTTGCAGCCAGTTACCCAGTGAAAAGATTCCTGCCACCCCAGGTCCTGCCTGGCTGCCTTAGAGATGAAGGTGTTAGAATCTCAGCACATCTGAAGAAAACCAGAATCCCATGAGAGGCCAGATCAGAAGCTCCAGGTAAGGTTAGACTATAAAGAACTCCATTATGCTTGATTCCATTCCACAATGACCCCAAGAGAGGTAGTGATAGCCCAGAATTTCTTATACACACAATTCTGCTGACACTTACATCATCCTCACTCCGAGATGTCACAACAGCATCAATCATTTTCCGGGGATTATTCACACTAGAGACGGTAAGCTTTCCCAAAGAGCCCTCAAACTGCACTGCAAGGACAAAACATTTCCAACAAGAACTCAGCTGTGCAAGCAGACAGCTTTCTGAGATCTTTATATTCACTGTTCTTTACTCATAGTCTAATCATTTACTATAAAAATCCAAGTATTATCTAAAGCAAGCTCTTATCAGAATTTTCCCTTTTCCATTTTTTTGTTGTAATAATAATCAAATAGAGATCTGAAATGTTCCTCCCTTATCTATTTTAGACCATTATATAAAAAGGCATTAAAAAGCTACGGACTCTCAAGTAGAAAAGGACCTAAAAGGTCCATACCAAACCATTTATTCCACACTTGAACAAAGGTTGATCTCGATATTTACTAAGGACAACAGTATTTTATTAATCAGTTTTAAACATCGCTATCCAGTCACCTACGCAGTTACTTATATTTTATCATGTCAGCAGCCTGCTAAACTTCTCTTAGTACAGTAACGGGCAAAGGCTTACCTGGCTTATAGGCGTGCTCCAGCTTGGCCACCTGAGGGGTAATGAGCTTGGTGCGCTCCTTTTTAGGACCATCACCTTGTAATTCTTCAGCAGCTGACAGTTTCTCCAGTTTTTCAAAGTAATTCTGCCCCGTGACAAGAATTTCAGTTGCAACACAAGCACACAATATGGCAGCTCTTTACCATTAAATAATTATATTATACTGGTGACTGCAACAACTTGCCTTCTGTAAATGAACTGGTCTCTAATTTTTGTTAAACTACTATGCATTTTGTTTATTAAAAAATCCCAGCCTTCAAAAAATCTAATCATCAATGGAAATATCTTTAAAGTTAGACTTTCAATATTCTTATTTTTTTTT
Organism: Murina feae; assembly: GCA_004026665.1. Taxonomy (NCBI): domain Eukaryota; kingdom Metazoa; phylum Chordata; class Mammalia; order Chiroptera; family Vespertilionidae; genus Murina; species Murina feae. The sequence goes on along the minus strand of PVJC01005545.1, from coordinate 12,215 downwards.
CTTAAAGATTTTAAAATTGACTTTTTAGAGGGAGGGAGGGAGGGAGGGAGAGAGAGAAACATCAATGTAAGAGCAATACATCGATTGACTGCCTCCTGCACACACCCTACCAGAGATTGAGCCTACAACCTGGGCTGAAGGGGAATCGAACCTGCAACCTGCATGGGATGACACTTAACCAACTGAGCCACACCGGCCAAGAAAAACTGCCAATATTCTGAATTGAAAGAACCAGATTACTGATGCCAAAGGGATTTGAAAACATTGGTCTGAGGGCCTCTATGTGCAAAAAATAGATGGCATATATGCAAACCTTTTAGTGAACAGTGAGAGGCTCTCCAACTTGAAAAGAAGACAGAATTTAGTCATTCTTATCCACTTGAAGACTATTTCAAAAGAAAATTCTCTCAATGTCCAATTCTACCAATATTTAAATGAGTGCTTTCACCAGAGGAAGGAGCTAAACTATAACCCTCAAAACTAGCACAGAGTATTTACCTGGTAATAAAAATCATCCAGGTAGGGATCAGTGCTTTGCAGTTGCATCATCTGGATTTTGGAGACCCAGTCCTTTTCTCGCTGCAACATGAGATTGGCATATGGATCCTTCCGGAGATGATCTTGGTGACTGCTCCGGTGACTTCCTCTATCTCCTGCACCATTGAGATTCCGATGCTGACTGAAAAACATATACCACATTCACTCCAAGTGGCATTTTTTATGCCTTATAATAATACAAGAATAAATAAGGCCAATTAAAAAAAGAGATTCCCTTTTGCTTTTGCTAAAAGAGAAGTGAAAAAGAGCTGAATCTTTACAAAATTTGAGAGGCAAGAGCTATGTAATACACAGGTAAGGAAATAAAACTAAGATCTGACTTCCTTACCAGATGCTAAGTACTTTCATCTATAGACTTTTGTATAAGCCTACAATAACGCTATGAGATAGTAGTTTACTTTTCCACTTAAGACAACAAACTAAGGCTGAAAGAAATAAAATAATTTGTCCAAAGCCACACAACTGGTCAGAGTAAGAGATTTGAACACAGACCAATTTGACTATAAGTTTATATACTTTTTAAAAACTTGTTGAAAATCATGAAATAATTCAAATGTAGAAAAATACCCAGAAAATACAATAAACATTCATTTATCTTCCACCTAGACATAATAAAAAAAAATCTATTTTTTGCCAAATTAGCCTCAGATTTTTAAAAAGTAAAATTAAGTGTTACATTTAAGGCTGAAGGCCCTGTTGTACTTCTCTGGATGGACCCCAACCCAGTTTCTAGAGGAACGACTTTGGTATGTACCCTCCCTGAATTTTTATACTTTTTTCCTCTTTTTTAAATTTATTTTTTATTGTTAACAGTATTACTGATGTCCCTCATTTCCCTTCCCTCCACACAGCCCCTTCCACACTCCCCAGACCTTCACTGCACTATTGTCTATGTCCATGGGCTATACATAAATGCACATAAGTTCTTCAGTTACTTGTGTGTCCATCTTTAAATTTTATACATTACTATTCAGTGTGCCTTTCAACTTTATATAAATGGTTCTCACTCAACACTGCTTTTCATACTTATCTATGTTGATAATATACCCCTGTACTAAAATAGATCTACTAAGATATGGTGTATTCACATTTCCATCCTTATTTATTGCCAAATTCTCTCTTAAGAGGCTGTACACTCCAATCTTGCCAATAATAACAGTCAGTGATACTTCAAGTTTTGCCCATGTGGAAATGTAAAATGGTTATCTAATTTTAATCTGCATTTTTCTGATTACAAGTGAGCTTTTTGAGACTTCATTTTTATGAGCCATGTAAATTCTACTGGGAACTGCATATTAGTGTGGTCTTTTGTTACCCAGAACAGTTATCATGAGATCTACCCTCTTATCAAATTCTAAAGTGTACAGTACCATGGAGTTAACAATAGGCACTAGAATTTTAATATTTTAATACAGTATTTTTAAAACTAATATTTTAAGAGCCCATACAGTTTTTTTTCCTGCAAAAAATATTCTAGAATTCCTTTGAATGTGAGAATGGATTACACATAGAAAACGTTATAACTGAAGGTTGAAGAAGCCTAAGTTTTTTTGTTTTTAAAAAAATATATTTTATTGATTTTTTACAGAGAGGAAGGGAGAGAGACAATCAGCTGCCTCCTGTACATCCGCCATTGGGGATGTGCCCATGCAACCAAGGTACATGCCCCCAACCGGAATCGAACCTGGGACCCTTCAGTCCCCAGGCTGATGCTCTATCCACTGAGCCTAACCAGTTAGGGCAAGAAGCCTAACTTTTGTTTAACTTTTTATTTTATGATTATAATATAAGCTCCACTAAGGCAGGGTTTTATATGCCTTGTTCTTTCAATCTCCAGTGCCTGACATATAGCTGGGGTCACATATATTAATATGTATTTGTATTTGTTGCATGAGGATTAACAAGTTATAGCTAAGATTAAAGAGTGACCGTTGGCATTACATCAAACCAAATATAAAGCTACCTACTATAATTCAAAATTACCTCAGAGCTGAGATGGTAGATAAAAGGTAAGTAAGAATATGGTAAGACCTTGATAAGAGTATAAAATGTTGGCTTAAAAGAAAAAAAGTCAGATCTAAACTGTATTTCTGATCAATAGAATTATAGTAACTTGGAAATAGCTGACAAAATCTTATCATTTGAAGCTAGGGTATCATAAACATAAAATGACAGCTTATATGTTCTGACTTTATCAGTAAAATAAATTCAATACTATTTAAATTTACTTAAAAATAAACTAAATCAGTAGCTCCTTGCCCAGCCAGCATGGCTCAGTGGTTGAGCATTGACCTATGAACCAGTAGGTCACGGTTTGATTCCCAGTCAGTGAACATGCCTAGGCTGCAGTTCGATCCTCACTAGGGGGTATGCAGGAGGCAGCTGACCAATGATTCTCTCTCATCATTGATGTTTCTATCCCTCTCTCCCTCAAGAAAAATATATATAAAAAAATAAACTAGTAGCACCATGTACACTGTCAAAATGAACAGCTGAATTAAAAAATTGCAAACGAGGATGGTGAGCACTTACTTTCTATTCTGTTGCTGTCTCTGATGCAAAAGTCGACGGTGCTGTGGATGAAGATGAGTGGTGTCTGCTCTAAACATTGGGGCCTGAGATCTAAGAAAAAAAACAGAAAAGGTTTTTATTTCAGTTGTCCTGATGATTTGAAGTTTTCAAGAATGTTGTTAGTATAAGATAACTTCATACAGGTTCATCCAAGGGAATGTTAAAGTCTATTCTAAGGAGACTTTTTAGAAGGAAAAGATAGCCATATGTTCTTATGTCTTCTGTAATGCCCAATTCTCAACTCCTGAGCAGATGATCATAAATTTGAGTGAATTAACAGTAAAGCAGTATAATTCTTTTTCTCTTTGCTTCTGTCAAACAGAGGTCTTTAAATCAGCGGTCGCCAACTGATGGTCTATGGACCACTGGTAGTCCGTGAGGTCTAAAAGGCAGGCAACCACTGGTTTAAGGGAACCTTAAGGAAACCTTTGGCAGTGGTCGCAAACCAGTGGTCTGCAGAGCACTGGTGGTCTGTGAGGTCCGAAAGGTTGTTGACCACTGCTTTAGATTTAATTTACAACCACTTGGGAATGACACTGAAAATACAAGGTGGAGCAAAAGTAGCTTTACAATAATAAATGGTACTGTAAGAATAAACTCTGTTTCACATACAACTGTAAACCTGCCTTTGCCCCACCTTGTATTATGTATATATGGCACCTCTTCGTTCTATTTCCCTTAGTGATGTATACAGGGTAGGCAAAAGTAGGTTTACAGTTGTTCATCTGGAAAATAATAGCTTATATTATAAAAGGCTAATATGCAAATTGACCGAATAGCAGAATGAGAGGTTGCTATGACATGCACTGACCACCAGGGGGCAAATGCTCAACGCAGGAGCTGCCCCCTGGTGGTCAGTGCACTCGCACAGGGGGAACACTGCTCAGCCAGAAGCCAGGCTCACAGCTGATGAGTGCGGTGGCAGTGGTGGGAGCCTCTCCCACCTCTGTGGCAGCACTAAGGATGTCTGACTGATGGCTCCCTGTGGGGAGCGGACCTAAGCCGTCAGTTGGACATCCCCCAAGGGCTCCTGGACTGTGAGAAAACCTGTATCCCTTCCCTTCCCCCAGTGCAAAAATTTCATGAACCAGGTCTCTATAGTGATAATAATATAATAAATAGAATACGCTGTGTTTTGCATACTCACAACTATAAACCTATTTTTGCCCCACCCTGTATAAGTATGTGTGTGTTTGTAAAATGAATCTAGAGTGAGACATAAACTTTAGAAGAAATAAAAGAGTTGATTAATTAGGAATGTGCAAATGTACACAGGAAACATGTGACTTGAGGAAAATGTGATTTATAAGAAAGCCTGCAGACTGTCAAACATTTCTCTTCTGGCAACTTGAGGATCCAGTAACATCTCAAAATTTATCACCTGCAAATATCAAGAGACTTCCATATTAAAATACTAAACGTCAATAGGAGACTCAGCCAACAATGAATAAACAAACAGTAGCGTTTGTTGTGTATACCGTAAGTTTTGCACGAGAGGTCCTGGGGCAGGGGGGTGCTGCTGTGGAGGAGGTGCTGTAGCAGGAGGTGGAGCACTAAAGAAGGCACGGAAGCCTGGAGTTGGGGGAAGCATCTGCCCAACTCGGCCTTGCAGCAGCTTGGGATTCATGGCAGCAAGTGGACTACCAACAAATCCAGGGACCCGTGCAAACTGGCTGGGAGACATCCGTCCAGGCTGTAGCTACAGAGGGACAAAAACCTTAGATTTAGTTAATCAGCAAGTCCACTTGCTTTTATCCACAGAAAAGTTAATATTGTTTCCATCAATAAGTTTGTTTGAAATAATAATGGGGGAAAAAGAGGCAGTAGTGATTGAACAAAGAGGAAAAAAAAAGGTATCATCTAGTGAACTTCAGGAAAGTAAGAGAGCTCTTTATGGGTTGAGCTACTGAAGGCTTACCTGTGCTCCTCCAAGAAGCTGTGCTCTCTGGAGGGGGCTGAGAACAGGAGGAACACTAGGAGGGAAAGGGTGACCCAGTAGGGAAGAGTTCTAGGAAAAAAAAAGAAAAAAACTTATTACTATGAAATAGTAAATCAATATAATAAGGAAACTCAATAAAAATGCAGAATAAACTTAGATATAAAAACTCTTAAATTGCATGCATATAAGCATAATTAATGAACAAAGACAGTAGGGGGGACGGCAAGGGCATGTGTTGGGGTATGGGAGCAACTGGGGAGAGATCAATAGGGAGAAAGGAGACATACGTGATACTTTCAACAATAAATAATTTAAAAACAAACACAACAACAAAATGCAAAACACAGTAAAAAAAAAAAGCACACTCTTAAACTGTACAGTCAAGCTGTCCACTAACGTAAAAGAGAATTATGTAATTATGAAGTACTGTCATAATATAACATGAAACAGAAAGCAGAATGAGGGATAAGAGATAGAAGGAAATCAAATGATCACACTGAGTTTAGATTTTCAAAGGTAAAAACTGATGTAAGAAACAACTGAACATAATAAACCATGTCTTCTGATCTGGGGACCAGAAGACTCAGAAATTCAAGTATGAAGATAGAAAAAATATGTATAATTTAAGAGAAGTCCATATACTTTATAGTGATTAAATAGGTAGTGATCAGAAAATACAGACTGCATTTTCACTAGATTGTAGAGTGACATACCGGGACATTGCAGAGCTGGTTTGGAGACATCCTCTCACCATAGGGAGCAGGATAACGTGGTGGCATTGGGGGCCGAACATGGACAGGCTTCGGACACAGAATCTATGAGGACAAACATATAAACAACTACACTCAGTGAAGTCAGTTTTTCCTCCACCTACACTCCCTCCCTTCTAGTACTGGTAGAGACACAGAACTCAATGCAAAGCCCTACTTCTAAACCAATTGCTAAGGCTATGGGTTCATACACAAAACCTTTGGTCACTTCCTCTCAAATATCAGTAGCTTTTAACTGAAGAAGATTTAGCTAATTCTCCAGTTATCCCCACCCTTCCAAGCTATCTGAGGGAGGTACCAGCAGATATTCAAACTTGCAAATTCTCTCCAAAAGGACATATTTTGGTAGCAGTGAGGGAGAAGGAATGATAAGAAAGCTGGAGGATTAACTAAGTCCTATTCTGAAGCCCCTGTGATATGGCCGCCATGCTTAGAGCTCTTTTGTGATATACCGTGACTCCACCATTTCATGGGATACTGAGCCTAACTAGGCCATACCAACACCACCCTCCCCCCATACCTTCCAAATTGGCCTTCCTTTTCAGCTGCTCGTTTCAGGTGGAGGAAAGTCTATGGAACAGGACTGCACAGGCTCTAGGGAAAGCAGGGATATCTTAAAGGTAAAAAGGGATGTGGACAATGCTGTGTGTTCCCACTCCCCCCAGCTTTTAGTTATCTCTCTGCTAATGTTTTGGGCAGCCAGTAAAACCCTTTAAAAAGGATATATACACTAAATGTGGTTAACTACCCTTTTCTCCTCATTTAGAAAGCAGCAATAGGAGCAGCACCAGCAAGGGGCATTAGGGAATGTGTCTCTTATTGGCACTAACTTCTCCTCTAATTGGCTACTTTTCTTTCTAATCTAATGCCTACCTAAAATTTCCACCCTCCCCCCAACATCACCAATTTCCCCAATAATTTTGCCCAGATTCCCAATATCCTGGGCTGAGTGCCTGTTAATGAAAGGTACCTGTTGATTGAAGTTGGGTACAGCCATCTGCTTAGGTGGGGTGCCTATGGGGACAGCTCTAACAGGAGGGCTCCCAATGATAGGTGAAGTTGACCGCCTTGGTAATGCACGCTCGGAAAGGTCCCGATCATTTTCTGGGCCCTGTGGGGGCCTCTGAGGCAAGGCATATTCTAATACAGACACTGTAGGCATTTCCTAATTAAGGAAATAGCAAAAAAACCCACAAAGAAACCTTAGTTTAACTTGAAATGTTAATAATTTCTATAAATGTCAAAATATCTCAAAATGTTTTAAAATTTTATTTATTTTTATTTCATATCCAGTAAAAATTTACCCTCTTTGTTCTCTGAAATTTAATAAATGCAGAGTCATGAATCTACCACCACATCCTATAAAATAAAAGCCCAATATGCAAATTGTCCCCTCGACTAGGAGTTCAAGGGGCGGGGCCAGCGGCAGTGGTGGCAGGTGGCCACTAGGGACCCTACCCATGCATGAATTTTGTGCACTGGGCCTCTAGTTAAGATACAGAACAATGTTATCACTCCTCAAACTTCCTCTGTAGAGTGGTGTGTTTTTTTTTAACATGCAATAAATATTAATATTTCAAGAAAAACTTTTAAATATAATGTTACATGCAACAAACTTTAATATTTCAAGAAAAATGATTTTAAATGTATTACATGCAATAAAAATTAGAAAAAGGATTTTAAATACCAAAACTGTACTAACATAGTATAATATCACAAAAGTTGTAGGAATATTAAAAATCTGCAAATAACAGGATTACTTCTATTATATTCTAAATTATTTTTTTTCTCTGGCTCTATTTTGGTTTATCAGTTTACATTGTTCATTATATTCCACAAATGAGTGAGATCATGTGATATTTATCTTTCTCCAATTGGCTTATTTTGCTTAGCATGATGCTCTCCAGATCCATCATTTCAGGTGGAGGAAACGATGGTTAAGAGTTCCTTCTTTTTTTACAGCAGTGTAGTATTCCATTGCATAGATGTAGCAGTTTTTTAATCCACCCATCTGCTGATGGTCACTTAGGTTGTTTCCAAATCTTAGCTATGGTAAATTGTGCTGCTATGAACATAGGGTGCATGTATACCTCCTGATTGGTGTTTCTGATTTCTTGGGATATATTCCTAGAAGTGGGATTACTGGATCAAGTGGGAGCTCCATTTTTAATTTTTTGAGGAAACTGTGGCCGCACCAGTCTACATTCCCACCAGTAGTGCCAAACAGTTCCTTTTTCTCTACATCCTCACCAGGACTTGTTGTTTGTTCATTTGTTGATGACAGCTATTCTGACAGGTGTGAGATGTTACCTCATTGTCGTTTTGATTTGCATCTGTCAGATGATTTGAGCATGTTTTCATGTCTCTTGGTCTTCTGTAAGTCTTCTTTTGAAAAGTGTCTATTTAAGTCCTTTGCCCATTTTTTGATTGGATTGTTTAGTTGTATGAGCTGTAGAGTGGCTTTGTTGTCAACCTCTCCCACCACTCCCAACCACTGGAAAACACTGATCTGTTCTCCAGCCTTATAGTTCTGTCTAGAAATGACTTTTCAAGTAACTCAAATTGTAAGGTGACAAAACTGAGTTACAATGGTCCCTCCCAACCTTTTATTTGTTATTATTTTAAACTTTCTTTTCTGTTCTGAAAAGAATTGCAGCCTTGAGTTATTCTGATCTTCAGAAATGCATTTCCACATATGCTTATTGCATGTAAACATTTCTTGGTCTAACCATGTAATATAAATACAGGAATAAGACTTTTGCATGCACTATAAAAAGGCCTATCAAAACCAACCAATCCAATAACCACCTTAACTTTGGTAATTTGGACTTGCTTCTGATGTCACTAAGGGTGCTACCTGGAAAAAGGGGAGTGCTTCTAGAGTTGGGGGAACCCCAATTTCATGCTACACAATCAGGGCTCTCAGGAAGGTAGACCAGCTGAATGCATCTGAATGTCTAGTTCACAGTGGGCCCTCTCTGGGAATCTCTCATCCTTGAGTCCTTCACATCTCTAGCCCTAGCTCACCCTCCTCTCTGCTGGGCACCCCTCTCCCTGGCCCCGGTCACACTCCAGGTTATCCCTGTCTCAACCTTTTCAAAATAAAGCACAGTCAAGTCAGCACTTCCACGGAGGCTGAGGAAGTGGTACAACTATGAGTGTGGATGGAGTAATCGACCTAAGACGGGCAAATGATATCTAACTATATGTTTCTGCAAGGAAAGGATGACAACAGGAGCCAGCTTGAAATTTTCACAGATGAGGAAAAGAGAAAATGTTTAATACCTGAGTAAGCAATGGTCCTCGGATTCGCCTCAGAACTTCAGATCCATCCCAGATGCTGGAATTGAGACTTCCTGGTTGGGGCTAACAAAAAAGGAAAATACAAATAGTGTGGGCTCTCTGTATGAAGTACCTGCTTTTGGTGAACAAAGCTCCAAAAGAGCCTCAATTGCTTGAGAATAAGAAATTATAGTGTTCCAGAGTATACATCATTCCCCAACTTCATCTCCAGAATTGTTATCAGGAATTACATTAATAATTTTCTACAGCATGGCATATGTAAATCTCTCATTATAGATGGAAAAAAAATACCAAAACCCAATATTTCACTTTAATTATTAGCCTGCTACTATGCTCAAACCAGAGTAACTTACTCACTTGCAAAACTGGCCTGGTCTGCACTGCCCTCATGATGGCTGGATCTTCTAGTTCATTTTCAATCACCATCTTACTGAGCCTTTCTGCCAGATTTTCCTCATGGTCACCCAACAAGTCCATCTCATCCCTTTCTCCATTGCCTGCTTGTTCATTGACTACTGCCGGTAGTTTCTCTTCCAATTCGGCCAGTCGTTCATGTGCTTCCTGCCAATCATCATCTAGAAGGAAATCATAAAAAAGAAATACAGTTCATATTGGAACTAAAAAGTTTTATAAAGTTCTGTTAACCAAGTGAATAATTCCAACTCCAGAAGATAGGTGGAAAGTTAAATTTCCACTTAGAGATATGAAATAAAAGTTTAAACTGAGCAGCATAATAAAGTGGGCTTTTCACTTTTAAAAAATTATTTATGCCAGTAGCATTTTTATCTTTTTTTTAATTGATTTTTTACAGAGAGGAAGGGAGAGGGATAGAGAGTTAGAAACATAGAGAGAGAAACATCGATCAGCTGCCTCCTGCACACCTCCTACTGGGGATGTGCCTGCAACCAAGGTACATGCCCTTGAATCGAACCTGGGGCCTTTCAGCCCATAGGCTGATGCTCTATCCACTGAACCAAACTGGTTAGGGTAGGGCTTTTCACTTTTAAGAGCAAATAACGTATTATCAAGAATATAACTCAAGCAGTTAGAGTAATAGGTTAACACATTATCAATGGTGTCCAAACTATATTTTGAAACCAATTTTGAAATTGTTGGTCTTGTGTTTCTATGACATTTTAGGCAAAAAATTTAAAGGAAAGTTACAACTCACTGCACTAGCATACAGCTTTCTCTTAGAATATAATTACCATCTTTATAAGCTTTTGAATCTATTCATTTCATTCAATTAATATTTGTTGAGCATCTATTATGTGACAAGCACTGTTTCGGGTGCATGGGATACATGAATGTACCAAACATAAGACAATAAACATAATGAATAAGTAAGTTAGATACTATATTAGAAGATGAAATGCTACAGGAATATGGAGGAAGAGGGGCAGACTGAAAACTTTAAATAGGATGATCAGAGGTACATTTCTTTGAGAAGGAAACATGTGAGTAAAACATTCAATAATAAGATAGTCAAAGTGTTCCAGGCAGAGGGAGTTGGTACAAAAGCCTTAACTTGAGAGACTGATGGTTTTGAGAAAGGACCATGTTTGGACTGGAATAATCAAGAGGAGAAATAGAAGAAGATAGGGTCAAAGAGGTAATAGGAGGGAGCTCCTTTACAACCTCTTAAGCCACTCTAATTGAAATGAGGGACCACTGGAGGTTTTGATGTGGCATGACTGTCTGAGAGAACCACTCTGGCTGCTTTGTTGAAAGCAGACTGGGGGGAGGGGACAGCAACACTAGAAGCATGGAGGATTGCCAGGTAGCTACTGCAGTACCCCAAGGCAAAAGTGATGGTGACTCGGACCTGCGTCAGTTCCTCTTTTAACTATGTCTTTGTTATTCCTGCACACTATTATATAGTCCATAGCACTGGCACCAGGTTGCTGTCTCCTTTTCGCATGCTGACACAGGATTAGTTTTGAGTTCTGCTATAGCATAGATGAGTATCTTCAGAACCCTTAATGAGCTTCCCTAGAACTAGACCTTACTTCCATCACTTCTATCATTCCAGTGCTTCTCAATCTCATTGTTCCATTCTGCATCCAACATAAAAGCTCTACCCACTACTTGCTCCTCTGAGATTCAAATTTAGACACCTTTCCCTCTTCACTAAAGCTTTCCTTAAATAACCTTTTCATGTTATTCTACTTTCACCTCATCCAAACATGCACTACTTTCTAATCCACAACACCTATGTATTCTTCTGTATATGTTATATATGCTATTCTGATTTTAATTTTATTTTGTATGTCCAATAAAATTCAACAGAGGAATAACAGGTAATTTCCTTTATAACATGAAAACAGAATTCTCAAAAAGTGTTCTTGATGACAATCCCCTGTCTATAATATTCCCATATACCTCATTAGAAGGAGAAAGAAAAACTGAAGGCATCATGACAAGAAAAAAAAAAGTTGCCTGATAAGTAGGGTATAATAGATGGTAATCCCCCCTCTTTTTTAAAAAATATGTTTTATTGATTTTTACAGAGAGGAAGGGAGAGGAATAGAGAGTTAGAAGCATTGATGAGAAACATTGATCACTGCCTCCTGCACACTCCCTACTGGGGATGTGCCCACAACCAAGGTACATGCCCTTGACCGGAATTGAACTCAAGACTCTGGAGTCCGCAGGCTGACGCTTTATCCACTGAGCCAAACTGGTCAGGGCAATGGTAACCACTTTAAAAAAAAATTTAGTCCTGGCCAGCGTGGCTCAGTGGATAGGGCATCGGCCTGTGGACTGAAGGGTCCTGGGTTCGATTCCAGTCAAGGGTACATGTCCGGGTTGTGGGCTCCATCCCCAGTAGGGGGTGTGCAGGAGGCAGCTAGTCAATGATTCTCTTTTATCATTGACTAGGGGCCCGGTGCACAAAAATTTGTGCACTCGAGGTGGAGGGAGTCCCTCAGCCCGGCCTGTGCCCTCTCACAGTCTGGGACCCCTTAGTGGATGTTCTATGATGGCCCCAGTCTGCCAGGCGCCTTCTGTGTGTGTGTATGTGTGTGTGTGTGTGTGTGGCCACTGGGGACCTGCCCCCAGCCCCATCTGAGGCT
>PVJC01005544.1:0-58716 GCA_004026665.1 Murina feae | reverse complement strand
CCCCCCCAACGTCCCTGTCCTAGTTGCTGTAATTTGACAGTCTGTTTGATGTTGCTCTGCCTCTGTATCTATTTTTATTCACCAGTTTATAATGGTTATTATTATCCATAGATGAGTGAGGACATGTGGTATTTTTCTTTCATTGACTGGCTTATTTCACTTAGCATTATGTTCTCCAGCTCCATCCATACTCCTGCAAATGCTAAGAACTCCTTCCTTTTTACAGCAGCATAGTCTGTCGACTTTTAAAACATTGACTGATGAGGGATGTCTGAAGCAGAATAGGGATTTTTTTAGAGATAAAATCTTGAAGATTAATTCCCTTAGTTTGCTTATTGCTCTGCTAAAGATTTTCCTGATTGGGTCCAAATAGCAATGAAATAATTCGAACGATTAATGGGTTTTAATTGAGAACAATCGTTACCAGAAGCATATAATTTATTATTTAGATAAAAAAATAAACATATTATTCTAAAATAGTCTATGAAAGACTTATAATGCTTCCTTGTTTATTAGGTTTCTTTATTTTGCGCTGTTCTTAGGTATGTGTATACTTGTTTTTGAGCGTGTGGGTTGACTTTATGTTTCTAACACAAACGCCTTTACTATTGAAATGATGTAGTTTTTAAATCTCTAAAACCAGCATCCTTCTTCTTTTGGAATGCAGTTAACACCAGGTCAGTCAAATGAGATAATCCATTCAAGGAGGTAGCATATCTGACTTGAGATGCTTGAGAGGTCGCAAACCTGTATTTCTTAATATTAACTGATGATAAAATGTTCTTCTACCCATCCCTGTTTAGAACAGAAGGACCCTGCAGAGACGTTGACATTTTAAAACCCCAGAGATGATAACTTGCTTTAAAAGGCAAAATAACTGAGCTATAAAGTCACTAGGAATTACCTTTGCAGGGCTATATATTTTGGGGGTTGAGTGATGTGGTTAGTAGTAATACACATTTATAATCTGTCATACAGGAGTTTTTCAAAGAGCTCTGAGCATTTGCAAGGATTCTTATCTGACTTGATAGAAGCATTTCTATGATTCTGGTAGTGCGTGGTCCTCCACACTCTTGCAGCAGCAGGCAGTCCTTTCCGAAGATGCTGTGACTAATGAAAAGGGCCTGTTCAGGTAGCTCTTGGAAGGACATAGACAGGGCTGCTGCTGTGTCCATGTCAGGAAAGCAATAAGCACTTCGAAAGGATTTGAATTCCTTACCTAATTCATACATCCCCGCTGCTCTATAATCCACTTTATTCAGAGAAAGTCCACACTAGAATGACTCCTAATGATATTTTTAATTTTAAATAATCACCTTAAAAATTGGAAGGCATTTATTCAGGCATATTAGCTGTGTGAAATAACCTAGCAGGCTGGTTTGTTTAATATAAAAGGAGAGAGAGAGAGAAAGAGAGAGATTTGAGCCAAGCAGCCCGCACAAATATTCCCTATGTTCACTGCTCCATGTTGTAACTGCAGGCAGCAAATAAAGCTTGTGATCTTCATGACCTCGGACATGGCCATTGAAACCACAGCAAGGGTACAGCCTAAAGCATTACAGTTCAAGACAGTTGCAACCCCAATGACTAAGAATTCCTCTAATGCACACAGGCAGGTAGTGACTGTCTCTTGGCAGTGCAGCAGTTAATAACATTTCTTTTCTTTATCTTATAAACCATGCTAGGCTCTGCAGAGCACATGAAAATTTAATATTTTTAACAAATAATCTAAAAGAAAACCATAAAGGGCAAAGTTATAATAGTTACCTGCACCAGGCTTTCCCTCCCCTTCCTCCTCAAAGGGTTTGAGAAAGGAGTATGTGTGCCATTTAATTCTGTAGCTTCTGTAACTGCCTCGCATCCTTCAAATAACACAGTGACAGGAGGAAGCAATGGTGATTGAAAAATGTACAGATATATGAAAACTCAAAACTGGACTCCTGAAACTGCTGACAATGCTTAGATTACAGAATATAAACAATCGTTTCTCAACTCACCAAAAATAAAATAGTTCGACCATACAGATGGATCTGTTCGTTTGTGTCTGAGGGAGAAATATGGGCAATTAAATCAGGGAGGAACTTCTATGGTCTTGTATATGTGAAAGAAGTGTGTTTATTTTCATAAAATATTTTGTAAACCATGATTCCTTCACACAATGAATATTAGCAAGGATGTTAAAGCAGTCTTTGTCTACTAGAGATTAGAATGTTGTGTGGTCATTTTGCGTATGTCTTTTCTATTTGGTTTTTTTTTCTAAACTGTTTTCCTTTTACTAATGAGCACAACCGAGATTAGAGTCATTAACCAACCCAGTGTGTACGTTCAGTAATGGAATGGCTTAATTACAAAAATATGGTGCACAAGGCTGACCTGTTTGATCTTCAGTTTTCTTTGTACCCATAGTTGTATTTCAAATATATTTCCTTCATTGGAAAATCTGTGTAAATCAATAATTATTCTTAAAATAGCAATGGGTAAATTTTAATTAGTATCCCCATAGCATTTAATTGACCTAATAGAGAAATCTGTTCAAAATAATAATAGCGACAATGTTTCACATTATGCATGCTTATATGTGTGTATATATATGCTTACGTGTGTGTGTATATACATATATGTATATATACAAATATGCACATGCATATATACATGTATATGCATATATATACTTGTGTATGCTTATATGTAAGTAAAATATTGTAAATAACAGCAATGGTACAAGGGATTAAAGGCAGCAATTAGAATTATTTTGTTAATATTGGAAACACACAGCACATGAAGTAGTATAGGGCTCTTTGAAAATGGACTTGGATTACTTATAAATGTTAATTGCAAACTTTAGGGAAACCACTAAAATTTTTTCTTTTAATTGAATATATTGTGGTGACATTGATTAATAAAATTATATATATTTTAAGTGTAGAATTTTATAATACATCACCTGTATATTGCATTGTGTGTTCACCACCCAAATTCAAGTCTCTTTCCAACACCATTTATCCCCTTTATACCCACATCTACCTCCCCCCCACCCCTTTTCCCTCTGTAATCACCATAATGTGGCCTGTGTCTATGAATTTTGTTTGTTTATTTATTGTTTTTGCTTAATCCCTTCACCTTTTTCACCCAGCCCCCAACTGCCCACCCCTTCCCCCCCCCGCCCCGACAGCTGTCATTCTGTTCTCTTTATCTATGAGTCTGTTTCTATTTTGTGTGTTTCTTTTGTTCATTAGATTCCACATATAAGTGAAATCATATGGTTCTTGTCTTTCTCTGACTGGCTTATTTCACTTAGCATAATACTCTCCAGGTCCGTCAAAGGTAAGATTTCCTTTTCTTCCACTGCTGAGTAGTATTGCAACGTGTATATACACCAATTGCTGTTGTTGTTGTTGTTTTTTTTTGGGGGGGGCGTAAATCTACTAATCTACTTATGGGCATTTGATCAAATATAGTATCTCTGATGTGGACTTTGAGAGTATCTTTTGGAAGTCAACATATTAAGCACTAAACATTTCTTTCTTTTGCCTTCCTACTAAAGAGGTGGTAATTCTCCTTGAGGAAGCGAAGATGTCATTGACTCACTAGGGAAAGTTTGCAAAATGTAACTATGAAAAAATAAAAGTACAGAGATTAATATTCTAAGATAGGATGCCGCTGGGAGTAAAAATAAAGCAAATACAAGCATGGTCTAAGTAACTGCTAGCCTTGTTTGTATCTAAAGCTCAGGGCACAGGGATCATTGTAGAACAGGAAATTTTATTCTGTGCCCCAAATTTAAACACTCTATTTTTGTAGCTTTATTGTTACAGAGCTATGTAAAAATATAAAAATATGTTTGAATTAAGAACCGCATAGCTTTAAATTTAGAATAATTTAATTGTTAAAGAACTTGAAAACTTCCATTTAAAAAAAAAAATCTTGGCATATTTGGTCCACATGAAATGATCTTGTGTGAAGTAGGTCCTTAGATGTTGCAATAGCTGCCGAGCTTACTTGGGAATTATGTCTGATTCAGCATGGTCCCCAAGCCCCTAGTGTGTTCTCAGCCAGTGATAACCTTATCAAAATCACCCCCTTGGCTGTAAACCACCATCCTAACATGACCCCTGGAACTCATTTCAAAACTAAATTGGAATTGGCAGTTGCAAAATTAGCTTTGGAGGGCAAGATGTCAATTTCTATGTCTGTGGATTCACTCAGGGACAATTGATGCTTTGATGAACTATGGGAAGTACAAAAATACAATCCAAGGAATATTAAATAGTGAAATAAATCCATTCCATTTTTTTCTGCTTCTAACATCTAGACTTGTTTAGGCAGAAAGAACAAATAAGTGACTATTTTTCTATGCCTTTTATATGATGACAGAACGACTCTTAATTCTATACTGTAGTTAAAATTTACATTGAAAATACAGTTGCACTTCGGATTAGTAGTTCAGTATACCGTTGGTAACCAGGGAGCAATGTTCAGTAAGTACCGGTATTAGATGTAAAGCAGTACAAAGAAAATGAAACTATGTAAATGTCTTTCCTGATTGAGAATTATATGGAGCAATTTTGAAATATTTAAAGTGATTTACATACCTACATTGCACTTAAGGTGTTACTTTGCTTCCTCCTCTTTAAAGATTTATTTTTGGTGTTTTATAAAGAAAAATGTGTATTCAGCCTGATGCAACCAGCAAAGCAGCTTACAAGGTTAAAAGGAAAAAAGATGACTCATTAATAAACAGCTATTTAGAGAATTATAATTTGTTTTTTTCCCCTTCATTAGCGCATGCAGCCTGCTAGAGGAATGAGTCTAATGGCCATTGCAGGACTCCAGGGTCTCACACTCATAGGTAGAATAACATAGAAAACCGAAATAATTAAGTGGTATTTCAAAAAAAATGTCATCTCTTTTCTAGTGTAAAAACAAGGCATTTTGCAGGGAGGTAGCTGCATTGACACCATGGGGACACTGTCCCTTTCTCACTCTGACAGAAAAATCCCTAGCGACCAATCCTCCAATCTTATCTGAATCGCAAGTGAGAATGAGTTTAGTGATCTCAATTAGTCCCGGGGGAGGGGGGATAACATCACACAATTCGGCACACTCTGCACTTGCTCCCAAAGAGATCCGTTGCTAGCCAGACACTCGGAAGGGCTGTGACCCTCCTGGGGGTACATCTGATACACTGGCTTCATCAGGCAGCCTGCACCCCAGACGGACTCCAGCTTTTGCACTCTGATTTTATGAGCACTGAAATTAATCCATTAAGCATTTTGTATACCCAGACCCCCCACTACTTACTTTTTAACGCATTTATATAGTACGTTAACTGTGGCTTCATGGTGTGCAGCATAATGAGTTCAATTCTTCTTGTCTCTTTGCTTCCTGTTTCCTTCTACTCAATGGAAAAAAAAAAAAACAACAATAAAAAAAACACAACAACAACACAAAAAACAACCAAGATAGCTAAGTTTAATATTGCCAAATAGCCAAGTAATTAGTGCTGCCGGATATTTTTTCTTTTCAAGGTTTTCCACAGAAAATTTAAAGCCACAAGCACAGTTTTGAAAATAAAGGCAGCAGAATATTATCTAATAGAAATAATGGATGTGACTGTACAGTGCACAAACCATAAAGTATTAATTGGTTATAAAATAATGAGAAAAGAGTATTTCACTACAGTCTTCTAACATGGGAAAGGTGGGCCCTCGGTCTGTGACTAATTCCAACATTTATTAAGAAGGCAAGTTGTGCCCTAATTGGTTTGGCTCAGTGGATAGAGCATCGCCCTGCAGACTGAAGGGTCCCAGGTTTGATTCTGGTCAAGGTCATGTACCTTGTTGCGGGTACATCCCCAGTAGGGGGTGTGCAGGAGGCAGCTGATGGATGTTTCTAACTCTCTATCCCTCTACCTTCCTCTCTGTTAAAAAATCAATAAAATATATTTTTAAAAAGGAAAGAAAAAAATAGAAGGCAAGTTATAGCAGCTTTATGGGTTTCTTTTAGAAAAGTGAAAAAAAATAAACCACATGTAAATGTGATTTTAAGAGTTATAACATTTCCCAGGTTTAGATCACTTTCTTTGTGATAAGCATGTTATTTTCTGAATAATTCCATTCTCTTGAGTATTTCATAAGAGAAAAATCTCTCTAAGGGCCACAAGTGACATGATCTCATTTGGAAAACGTTATCGAAGAGTCAAGCTGACATGCAAATGAGACACAAACACTAGTATTTTCCTTGACAACTGTGGAATTACTAAATCTGAAGACATGAAGATTGAAAAAGGAGGGGAATAAATAATTGCATATTCAGAGAAAAGGAGAAACCAGGATGGTCTGGATGATAAACAAAAAAGCTCTTGTAACAAATTAAAGTCTTATTGATGGAAAAAATTATGGCTTCATAATTACATATTCTCACAGGATACTTTGTAATCTAAATCATTACTTGACCACGTTTGGGGCCGAAGTTCACATTCTCTTTCCCCCAGAATGTGTTAAAGGCAAAATCAACATGGGAAGACGGTGCTTGGAGCCGCGCATACCGTGTGCTGATGTGACATCTATCACCCCTCTCATCTCCAGGGTCTGTTCGATCTGTTTATTTTCCCTGAAGCTGTCCACTGGCTTGAGAAGGTGCCTTTCCCAGAGAGAGCAGAGCCAGTCTTTCAAACGCGATAGCATTGCTGTCCTCGGGATTTTTAATGATTTTTGTTTGTTTGCTTATCTTAATTGATAAACTGCCTTATAAGAGAGAAGCTCAAGTTTACTTCAAGCTGAAATGTTCTCTCTAGGAGTTCATACTTACATATCTCGGCAAATGGGAAAAAAAAATGTTAACATGAATTTTCAAAAATCACCATGTGTGATGACTTTACATTGATTATTTTGTGTGTTTTCATAGCATAACCTTTGTTTATGTGTCAAAATTATATATATCTCAATTACTGGCAAATACCATCATCATTATTCTAATTATTGGTCAGTTTTTTCCCTCTATGTCTTATTCATATAATTTACAAAAAAAACTAAAGAATAGATCATTGTTTAAAATATTTGAGCATTATAGGTTAATTTTCAAGTTGCAATTAACTTAAAATAATGTAAAACAACTCCTAATTTTCCTCAGCTTTCAGAAAAATGCGTGGGATTTGGCCATTATTTTAAGCTGGGTGAGATTTTGAGTAGGGTAAGAATAACATGATCTATTTATAAAATTCTACTTATAAAATATTGCCATGATTGTTGTGAAAATATTCTATAGGGGAGGCAAGAGTAGTAACAGGAAACATAGTTTGCATACTTTCACCTCCAAGTTATAGATGCTTTTGGCTTAGATTGAGGAGACAGCACGGGAGACAGTAAAAGTTATGCCATTCAAGATCATATATAGTTAAATTCTCAATATCGGGTGAGGTTAGGGCAACAGGATGCAGGGTGTAGAAATAGAATGGTCAGAGTTGACTTACAGGCTTGTATCCCTAAGTCATTAGGAGAATTAGGTGTTTCCACTTATTGAGCTGGAGGCAGACAGGATAGATTTCGGAAAGGGGGAAGGATATGTGTGCAGAACCAGTTGCTCTGTTTGACCTCATTATGTCTGAGCTGCCCATTGGACATCCCAAGCAGTGTTGTCAAGGAAACAAAAGCACACAGGAGTCCCGCATTTAAAGAGGTTTTGAATGGGAAAGGTAAATTTGAGTCATCAGTATATAAATGGGAGTGAAAGGCACACAAAAAATAAAATCCCGCAGGGCAGATACATAGAGGAAGGAGATGGTTAAGGACAGTGCTTTAGGGATCTAAGACTTTATTACTCGGAAAGAGGAGGACCCAGTGAAGGAAACTAGGCAACGTGGACTGGAAAGTAGGAAGAAAGGAAGGAGATGAGCATCCCACCACTCAGGTTAGAACAAAACAAATAAAGTGGAGGGATGATAAATGGTGACAAGAATGAGGATTGAAAACAATACCAAATATGGCAAAGTGGACGTTATTGATGACTTTACAAAGAAAGGAATTTCAGTAGAGAAGTAATAAAGTTTTATTAAATGAGCTGAGATGAGAAAATTGAGAGTGAGAATAAAGTCAAATTCTTCAAGGACTGTTGCTGTAAAAAGCAGAGGAACAGGAGAGCCTTAAGGCAGTCTAGGGAGGTCTGTGTGCTTTTACTATGTTTTGTTAAATGCAGATACTGGAGCATGTTTATGCTGATAAGGAAATCTAGTGAGAGGAAGAAACTGATGGAGCAGTAGCTAAGTTCTTGAATAGCTGAGAGGAGATGGGATTCAGGGCTGAACAGCGATGCGGCATCTATCACAAGAAGAAAATGCAGAGCCCATGAGTGTAAATGCAGGTCAGTTGGTGGATTTGGTAGTGAGACAATAAAGGCATCCTCCTGTAATTGCTTCACTGTGCTTCGGTAGAAGTGGCAGCAAGAATCATCAATTTGAGTGATAAAGCGGGGAGGAGTCAGGGTTTTGAGAAACAGGGGAAATTGTATATGAATGAAGTGAACCACGAGCTTAGACTTAACATTGATTTTTCTAAATAATAATGATACATGGGTGCTGAGCCATCAACATGGTTGCCAAGTGTTACTTATGAACTGTGAAACTCATGGATACTGTAAGCCAGCACAGCCATTCGCCTATAACTGTTACAGGATTAGCATCATGCTCTTCTGAACCGATTGAACAAATTAGATTCAGAGAACTGACTAGTGAATAAGCTTTAGTGTCAATTTTCTGGATTAGTTGCTGGCCACTGGGCACTGACTGGACTCCTGCTGGGCTATCCTGATAAGTCCCCTGCCATCAGTCTCTGGAACTTGGAATAGGATCCTGGGATATTAGTGCTCTGCGCTGAATCTCAAGAGAGCAGACCCATTCAGGTTCTGTGTTCACCTTCTCTCTAAATGTAATCAATGCCAGGGCTTGTCTCTACATCTAGTCAATGACAGTTACTGTTCAGATTGGTAGAAAGTTGGCAAAAAGAAATAAGAAGCCATGTGTGCCAGATATTTACTTTCATGTCCTCTGTGTCCTGCTGGCCATACCTGCCGTGGTCCCAATTCTAACAGTGGCCTCCAGGCATGGGTTCCAATGGCTCTAGTTCCATTCTCCGTCTCCAGCCTAGGACTGAAGGCAACTCTCAGCTGCTGCTATTCTCATGTATTTCTCAATATTCTCAGGTCACCTCCTCAGTTCTTTCATCATGTATATAATCAACCCTCTGCCTTATTAATTCAGTTTCCACTTCCTGAAGTGCTTTCTTTGTTTCTGATTGGCCCTCACTGATACAGGTTTTATGTATGGTAGAGATAATGACACAACAGTTCTATCTAGGAATAAAGCAAGATAAGCAGGCTTGGAGAAAGTCTAGGAATATAAAAATAATTCTCTGATTGCAGAATAGGTAACTACACTTGATTTTCTTTCTACAATGAGAAAATGCTCCAACAGAAAAGAATATGTCATATATCTTCTTGAAAATTTCACCAAGATATCCAGTGTTAGAGCCACACTGTCAGTTGCACATCAGAAAAGACGTTATGAAAGCAACTCAGCTTACCTTTGCGAAATATTATTGTAGCCAATTTATCCTGCAAAAGTTCACTGTCTCGTACCAGAGTCCCTGTTAGTACTTTTTTTTTTTAACTTAAGGAAATAAATAAAAATTCTGGAATAAAATGCCAGAATATTCAATGTGTTTACCAAGTAGAAGAGCAGGGGGTCAGGTACTGAAATGGAGGGGGTATTTTACTTTTTAATTTATATGTCTTTTGAAACTATTTTTACACATTTTAACTATCTGCACTTATTACTCGCCTAATAAGGTTGCAAGAAAGAGACCCTGAAAAGCCTGTCCCATTGTTGGGTGATTAATGCAAGGATGAACAGAAACCAGGTGCAGCTACTGTAGCTACTTGGGTCCCGGTGATTCAGTGATGCAGGAAATCATGGTTGCATCCCATTTATGAAGACCTGGCTCCTCGTTTTTCACTCATGCTTAGAACTTCCTTAAGATGGTTTTAGTTCTTCCTTGAATATTTGGTAAAACTCCCCTGTGAAGCCATCTGGCCCCGGGCTTTTATTTGCTGGAAGCTTTTTGATTACTGCTTCAATTTCTTCCATAGTTATTGGCCTATTAATATTTTTAGATTCTTCCTGATTGAGTTTTGGAATGATGTATTTTTCTAGGAATATGTCCATTTCCTAGAGGTTGTCTAGCTTGTTGGAGCAGAGTTGTTCATAGTAATTTTTAACAATCCTAAGTGAAATAAGCCAATCAATAAAAGAAAAATACCGCATGATCTCACTTATTTATGGATAATAGAGACCATGATGAATATAAACAGATACAGAGGCAGAACAGCATTGAACAGACTGACAAACTACAGCTGGAAGGCTCGGGAGGGTTGAGGGGGAGTTAAGAGATCAACTGAAGGACTTGTATGCATGCATATAAGCATAATTAATGGACTCAAGACACTGGGGAGTAGGGGAGGAGGGGGGAAGGTCAAGGGGAAAAATGGAGACTTATTTAATACTCTTTGTAATACTTCAAGCAATAAAACAAAATTAAAAATAAAATAAAATAAAAAGAAGTAATATGGGTTTGCCAAGCAGCTCCAGTTGAAAGATACACCCACAGGGGCTGTGTTTCTGCCCTTCTCTCTTGCAGCTAGGTGTGAGCATCTAAATAGTTTATGGTAATGGAACACAAACAGAAATATATGTGTCATCTCAGGGAAATGAATTTTAAGTGTGGTATTTGGCCTCTTTCCCCTTCTACTGGCTGGATGTGGACAAAGTGAGCTTAAGGAGGTTACCGGGACCCCAAGCGGGAAGGAACCAGGGTTTCTGAATCACCGTATGGAGCAGAGGTGCCTTAAGTATCACTCGCAAGGACTGAAACTATTTTTTATAACAACACTGAAGAAAACATCAGTGATATTAGTAAATGTGACTTTTTGATATTGTATAATGCAATTAGTTAACATTTGGGAGATCTGCATAATTCAACAAACCAATAATTTGCAAATGATTCACACATGTTACAAATCATCCAGGGGTAAAACACACACACACACACATCCATTCCAAGTGCAATACATACAAATGGATTTTAACATAAAAGGTATGAAAGTTCATTGATATGGTCCAGATTCCATCACAACTAACCTTTAAATAATGACCACTTGTTGAGGGTGGGTATAGTATCAAAGAAGACTACCCACTGCTATTTGAAATGCTTATAAATATCTGAAAGGACAGTGAAGTTGTTCTTTACCTTGTTTACTACATTTCATCGTGAGACTATATATTTTTAATATATATTGCAACCAAAACAACATGTCACAGGAGATTAAATAAGGAAGAAAGTATGGAGTCCTTATGCTGTCCGTTAAGCCAAACATTACAGAGAGTCACAAAAATATAAAACAATGTCATTCTTCTCTCCAAATTTTTGTTTGGGAAATTTTTATTTCTCATAAAAATGTATTATTTATGGTAACATACAGTGGGTTTATTACTTTAAAATTAATGCATATTTATAATTTCCTTACTTTTAATTTTTACAACTGTGAATATTAATAGATATAAGATAGACTGTGAAAACAAAAGCTCGTTAATATTTAAGCATGTAAATAGGTCTTAAGATAAAATTTTTGTGAACCACTGCTGTTCAGGAACTGTTATAGTGCAAGAAATAAACTCTGTTGAACTTGAGGCATTATGTATTTGGAGTCTACATGCTATATCAGTTAACTATATTCTAACTGATGCACACCCTTAAGATCTCTACCCCACTCCCAAGAATGAGATATCATATATTTAACTGAACTTTTCCGAGGCACTGAATTGATAGGACTTGAATATCTGCACATCTACCATTAAGGGGAATAGATTGATGGTGGCCAAATAATAAAGATTAGCCAAACAGAAAGGTTTTGGAGAACTTTTAAAGATGCTAGTTGCTTATATTCTTCAGGGACAAAAACAATTGAATGTCTCCTTAACACGGGTCAGGAATCTTCATCTGTAAATGTTACTTTTAAGCCACAGATGAGTATTTGCATATGTTAACATTTGAATTATTTGATTCTAAGCTTCTCAGTGCTTTAATATGAAAACACACATTTTGTGCTTATTAACCTCCCTGTAAGGCTATCAAAATGACTTCTCTTTGTTTTCAGACACATCAGATTAATCAGTTGCTTTATTTCCAATAATAAATAGTTCAACTGAAACAGTGTATTTGTTTTTAGAGGAATCTTGGACTGCAGATAGTTTGGGGGAATAGTAATTTGTTTTCTCTATTTGTCAGAATTATGATTGAGGTAATGCAGTTACCTTACTCTCTTTGTATTCATATAAAAGGTATGAGACAAATGCTTTACTGTAATCCTATATTCAATCAATACATTATTTCAAAGACTGACTGTAGAAAGAAAAAAAAAGTGCAGTTTCTATTGTTGATATCTATGATGCATGCTTTCTGTCCAAGAGGGAAAGAAGGAAAATTAATTTATGGGCAATCTATATTTTTATTCATTTTCCAACTTTTCTCTTTCTATCAGATGTAACTGATATCATCAGGAGACAGGCACCTAGCCAAATGGAAACAAATGTGGGTTCACCGTCTGCTCTGTCTGAGGGCCCGGCCCCAATCTGGGACAGTTCTGTGTAATGTACTCGTGGCTTAGAGGATTTATCCTGAACATATTCCTTGATAAGTCTTTTCAAGCCTGTTCCAGGTACACAGTTTTGAGGCAGTGAATGTAAAACAGGGAAGTTTGGGATGTCTCTGTCCTCATTTATACCCACAGACAGAGTAAACAGAAGAAAACAATGCCCTAATCTATTACAGGGTCTAAAAAAGCCCCATATCATGCAGTGTCCCTAGAAGAACAACACTATTTCCTGTTACCAATGTCAGATTTCTCTATTTGCATTCATATTGCCAACTTCCGTGTATTTGGAGCGATAACTTAATCATGAATATGTGTTCCACTTAACCGTCGTGAAAGAAAGCAAGCGAGCAACAAAATTATGTGTGATCTGTTGCTCACGGCATTGAAATAGCTAATGGTTTCCTGGCATGTGTCCAGAATTGTCCGAAAGGACTTAGATATTTTGCAGTTCATTGGTGCTCACTACAGTCAGTGAGGTAAATGCTCTTTTCCTCCTCATTGTGTGGGTGAGGAAACTGAAAAGTAGCAGTTAGCAATTTGCCTGATCTCCTCCTCCCAATGCTGTTGTTCCTCAAACAGAATTGCCATTCAACCCTGTACCTCAATCCAGAAGCTTTCTCTCCCTTCACAGTAACCAAGTCATATTAATTTCACCCCCTAATACCATTGCTAGAGACAGTGTTCATCCCCCAGTGACTGGCTGACACAAATCATCAACTCTTGACTGACCCACAGATAAACTTTCCCAATTGTTTTTCTGGCTGCTCGTCCGACTCCCTCCAATCCATTCTCAGCACTGGCAACGGGGTGATCTTTCTAAAAGGGCAAACTGTCTAAGGTCATATACCTGCTTGAAACACTTCAGCGGCTCCCCGTTAGCTACAGAATAAAATCAAAATCTCCAGTGTGATATACAAGGCCCTCCACAGTTTGACCTCTGCCTAGCTCTACTTTTATTACTCCCCACCCTCCCCCAGCATGCACAACTCCTTGTATTTGCACTCCTCTTGCACTGGATCTGATGGGCTTGTCTTTGCTACTCCCTCTGCCTTCAAGCCCCTTTATTTTTACTTCTTTTAAGTAAACTCTATTTAATCAGACACTTGGCTCACTGACAGTCTCAAGAAAGGCTTTCTGATCCTTCTCTCTTATGTTCCCACCCCTATCCACTTCTATACTTCTAGCACATATCACACACCTATATCTTGGGTGTGTTGTCTTCATCTCTATCCATGAACTTGCATGAGAAGCCTGGACCATCAGCTAACTTGGCTCTAAATCTTCCCTTCCCCTTATTACCTGAATGATTTAAAGCAATTTAGTGTACCGGGGTTTATCTGGCTTTTAGTCTTCCCATTAGCAAAATAGGAATATTAATTACGCTAACGTTAGACAGTTAGTGTACACACTGAGTGGTCAGATTATGATGACCACCCCATCAGTACTTCGTTGGGCCACCTTTTGTCTTCAATACTGCGGTGATTCTTCTTGACATTGACTCCAGGAGATGTTGGAAGGTGATGCGAGAAATCTGACACCTTGCTTGATGAATAGCACTTTCCAGTTCTGTGAGATTTGATGGTTGTGGAACCAGCTGCCTGATGGTTCTTTTAACTTCATCCCACAAATGCTCAATTGGATTGAGATCTGGTGATTGTGGAGACCACCTAAGCAAGGTAAAGTCTCCCTCATGTTCTTGAAACCACTCCTGCACAATACGAACACCATGGCATGGTGCATTGTCTTGTTGGAAGAAACCATCTCCATTGGGATATGCCATAACATGATAGGATGAACTTGATCAGCAATGATACTTAGGTATACTGTGCTATTCATACGTTGTTCCACATGAATTAAAGAGCACATATCATGCCAGGAAAACATGCCCCAAACCATAACACTGCCCCCACCAGCTTGAAGGGTTGTACTCATGCATGTGGGGTGCATGCTTTCTTGCTGTTTCTGCCAAATTCTCACTCTGCCATCTGCATGATGCAACTGGAAATGTGATTCATCGAACCACATGACTTTTTTCCAATGCTCGACTGTCTAATCCTTGTGTTCCTGTGCGAATTGGAGACGTTTTATCTTGGTAACTGCAGGCAGCAAAGGTGTTCCAACAGGCCTTCAGCTTCCATATCCCATATGACGCAGCGTATGGCTAATTTGCTTACAAACGTCGGATGGTCATAATAATCTGGCCACTGATGTTCAAATATATCCCATGGTCAAAGGCTGTTAAATCGCATTGTTTACCCATATCTTCAGAAAAATATCACTTCTACTGTCGTGGTAAACAACCCGCTTCCCTATTTATAATTGTCTGTCCCTCTAGCAATTTCAGTGCAAAATTATAGCTAATTTGCCTGCAAAGGTCAGGTGGTCATAATAATCTGATCACTCAGTGTATATGAGATGAATTTATAGAAGTAACAGTCTTAATTATGGACTCATACAGTGAAATTATTAAATAAACACAAATGATCATATTAGCTATTCCCAGGGAACATAGTATAAATATTTTTCCCATTGAATTGTCTTCCTATAACTTAACCATTCTCTGAAATTATCTTGTTTATATATGTTAAACATCTGTCTTCTAAGAGGTGATAATGAAAATTCATGAGATCAGTGAACTTGGCAAACTTGTTCACTATTGTAATTTTATTGCAAGCATGTCATCGGCAGTCAATATATGTTATTTGAATAAATGAAAAAAAATAAATAGAATGTGATACAACATTAAAAAGCTGACATGTGTAAGGAATTGAAAAGTATTCAAGTAGAATTACAGACACATTCAGATATTGCACAGAATTACTCTGGATCACCTTTACCAAGAATAAATGGTGCTCTATAAGACTATATAAGATTATATTGATAATTTGATGCCACTTAATTCAATTGTGTGCCTTCTAATCAAGATACTTTCAATATTCTGTACTAATCACAGAAATTATTGAGGTGGACAAGGGCTCATGTGTGAGGGTACATTTGCTTTGTGATACGTAATTGCTGACAGTGATTTGATTCTTTCACTCACTTATTAAATCCTCCTTAACTTGATTTCTAACTATAAGCCACTGCTGTTACTAAATGGCCAAGACTGAATCATT
This sequence comes from Murina feae, assembly GCA_004026665.1. Classification (NCBI taxonomy): domain Eukaryota; kingdom Metazoa; phylum Chordata; class Mammalia; order Chiroptera; family Vespertilionidae; genus Murina; species Murina feae. The sequence continues at coordinate 42,898 of PVJC01005544.1, read as the reverse complement.
TAACTTTTGTTGACCATTTAAAAATAATATCCCTAAAATTTTAAGAATAGAGTCCAGAAGAGACAACTGCTATACGACATACCATTATGGTGCCAAATATCTGATCAAGTGAGAAAAGGCTCAACCAGTGGAAAAGGCTCGACACCTAAATATGTTTTCTTGTAGCCATCTAGGAGGTGTAAAAAGTTCCGTTGCACATTTTTTACAGGTCAACTGTAGAGAAGTCCATCAGTGGAACTGGGCATGTCAGGGAGATGGACGAGGTACTTTGAGAAGCTGTGAAAGAAAATATAAGAGTTCCTTAGCCGCTGACAGCCCTCTCACAATTCCTTGAGGCCATTATTGACCTGCTGGGATGCTTCCTCCCTCTAATATTGCTCTATACCCATGTAGCCAGTGTCTGTCTCAACACTGCGATTATAACCACTCTTGTATATTTTTAAACATAAAGATTTCCTGCCTTCTGGCCAGACACAATAGTGAACAAGACCTCCTAACACTGTAAATTTTAATTTTAATTTTCTATAGTTAATGTGATTATAAGTCCAGGTCAGTCTTTATATTCCCTTATTATTCTACTATACCTGTAATTCATTCTATACTTGATCTTAGCCAAAAGTCCAAGAACTGATACTATTGTAGTATGCTAGTTTGGACAATGCATTTTATGTACATAGGGTGAACATTAGATAATTCTCTTGAGAGTCCATAATCAAGATTTCCTCTCAACTACTGTTTATTATACTAGTACTAGAGGCCTGTTGCAGGAAGATTCCTGTAAGAATAGGGCTTCCTTGGGCCTATTCCTGCAAGGATAGGGCTTCTTCTGCAGTGCTTGGCTTCCTTCTAGACTGTCTTCAGTCTTGGCTCACACCTGCTTATGCAAATTAACCACCATATTTGTTTGGTTTATTTGCATACTCGCTCTGATTGGCTGGTGGGCATAGTGGAGAGATGGTCAATTTTCATGTTTCTCTTTTATTAGTGTAGATATGCTCTATATATGGAGCTCTCACCGAGCTTCCCTTGATATATATACATTTATACATGTGTATGTATGTATGCATGTACAGGGTGTGGCAGAAGTAGGTTTATAGTTGTGAGTACACAAAACAGTTTATTGTTGTATTATTTAATTATTGCATTATTTTTCATATGAACAACTGTAAACCCACTTTTCCCCCACTCTATACATACATACATATTTTTTTAGATTTTGATTTCAGAGCAGAGAAATGACAAGCCAACAGTGACAGTTAGGGTCCTCCATCTTCTGTAAAATAAAGTTATGGCATAATTAAAGTTTTCTTCGATCACTGCATTCTCTCAGAGTATATGAAATGACTCGCCTGCCGCTTGTAGGAAACTGAATGCATGAACTGAATGCATTCCTTCAGAATGTGTATCACCTGCCCCTTGCCATTTAAACAAAGCATCAAGAGCCAGGGGTACAAGAATGATGTGCCAGTGTCTGCCTGATTACCTCCATTTCTATTCACCCATTGCTTTGTGCTCAGTGATGACAAGCATTCATTGAAGCTTGAGATGACAAACGAACCACACAAAAGCCAAAGGCCAAAGTGTATCAGTAACAGAGGTCCACTCTAACATTTGTGGAGCTCTCTGGTTTTAAAATTGAATTCTTCTCACATCCATAATGTCAACAAATAAATCTATCGGTCGATGGCTTAAATCTATATAAAATCAGAATAAGAACACTCGTCCCCACCTTTTAAAGATGGGTTAATTGGTTTCTAAATGTAAGACCTCAGGGAAAAAGTCAACATAAACTGTACCTTGTTCATTTCTGCCTCTCTAACTCAAGCCCAGACTGAGACCTAATTGGTGGTTAATAAATACTAACTGAAGTAAGCTGAGTAAACTGATAAACAGATCACTAATAAAATAACACTGCTGTAGTCAGTAGTTGTCAGCCAGGGTCAGTTTTGCCTACCAAGAAATGTTTAGTAATATCTGAAGACATTTTTCATTGTCACAATGAAGGAGAGGTGTGACTGGCATCTAGTGGGTGAAGTCCTGGGATGCTGGTAAATATTCCACAATGCACATTAAACCTCTAACAACACAAGAATTTCCAGCCTAAGATGCCAATCATGCCTTGACCACTTTGGCTTAGTGGATAGAGCGTCGGCCTGTGGACTGAAGGGTCCCAGGTTCGATTCCGGTCAAGGGCATGTACCTTGGTTGCGGGCACATCCCCAGTAGGAGGTGTGCAGGAGGCAGCTGATCCATCCTCTCTCATCGATGTTTCTAACTCTCTATCCCTCTCCTCTCTGTAAAAAAAAAAAAAATCGATAAAATATATTTTAAAATAAAAAGATGCCAGTCGTGCCAAAGTTGAGAGATCCTGCTCTAGGCCTTAAAACCTTATCAATTTTTCAAACTTGTTTTCCTCCGATAAAGCCAAAAAATATTGTCTTATTAGTTTTGGATGAATATCAATTTTATTGACTTGGCCATTAGGGCACTGACAAATTATATTCCCTACCGACTTCCCTACCTACCTATGCTTATTGCCAATCATCACTATGTGATTGGAACCAGTGGCAGCAGTGGTTCTCTATATCGCTGTGACCTAGATGGCTTGTTGAGTTCCTTTTCCAGAGATTTAGATTTAGCAGGTCTGGGGTGGGGCCCAAGAATTTGCATTTCTCACTGGTCTCCTGGTTGTGCTGCTGCTGCTGGTCTAGGTACCACACTTTGAAAATCACTCCTCTACAGGAACATGATCCATTTCTGCACAAATCTCCCAAATGACTGTGCCCTTTCCTTCTCCCAAGTCATTTTTGGCAAAGACCTTCTGCTCTCTTGATGGATAGAGAGGTAGATAGATACTAGTAAATAGAGAGACATAATCAATGTCATTATTCATGGGTTGCATATTTTCAAATTTTCCTACTTGCTAAACTGTATGTATCACCCCCAAAGTAATGCTCACAGCCCTTTCATGGTAATTCATGCGCATGTGCAGAGCAGCAAAATATCTGAGTCACCCACTCAATGCACACATCTTAGCTGAGGCTAAACCAAGGGATGCTCTGCCCTCTTGTTTCAGCTCTTACACTGTAAACAAGTGCCCTTTCCCCAGTCTATTTATTGCCACATTCCTGCATGTGGCTGTTTTATTTTGTTTTTATTGCTGATTTTGCTGGTCAAAATAGCCCCCAAACGTAGTGCTGAAATGCTGACTAGCACCAGAAGGCTGTGATGCTCCTTATGGAGAAAGCGTGTTTGTTATGTTAGCTTCCTTCAGGCATGAATTTTAGTGCTGCACACTGTGAGTTCAATGTTAATGGATAAAAATGTGTATTACATGAGGTGTTTTAAAAGGGAAAATACATGTTAAATGGATTACGTTTTGACCAGAAGCTCAGAGGAACCTAATCTTACTTTTCCTGTAGAAGTAATAACTCTATACTCACTAACCTGTGTTTGCAGCAACTTTATAGAACATAACTATCTCAAGTAACAAGAATCTGCTGTGAACAAATTTTTCTCACCATCTTCCCCACCACTGTTCCCAACTGCCCTGTGAGCTTAGAGCTTCCTCTCTTTGCATTCGAATAGCTCTTCCTATCTGCAGGACACTTTAAGCAATAAAATCACGTGCTGCAAAAATACTGCTGTGACTTTATAAGGCCCTACTTGGCTGGGTTTGTATTTTATATTCTTTCAGTTTTTCCTTTGTTACGCATAGTGCTGGGTACTTAATGTGTGTTTACTAAATATTACTAAATAAATTAATTCAACTGTGACTATGTCCTATCGGTGGAGGAACATTGCAATGTTAGCACAGATTAGTTTGCTTATTCCCTGAAACCTAATAACTCCCTGAGGAAAGAGACCACCTCATAAGTCAGCATTAAGAAAAGATAAGTTGCAGAATAATTTTGGGGGGAATAAAAGCTCAAATCCTTTACATCCTATTTCGCTGTGTATGCATGTATGTCTATGGATCTGAATCCATTATTATGGTTCAATTGAATTAAGTGTTTTTGGACCAGTGAGCTTAAGAAGGAAAATAAAAGCCCATTTATTTGCATGTCAGAAAATAAGGGAGGGGGAAATGTCATAACACTCACTCATTTTCAAACACGGCGTCCACTTTCATTCCCTGTCCATTTCCAGATCATGGACTCTTTTGGAAACTCATTTTGGGCACCAAAGTAGAAAACTCTCACAGGTGGATATTGCTTACAGAAGCAGTCATAGTGACGGATATTCCCAGACTTGGTATAAGCCACTTGTCGGTCCCCATCCTTCAGCCCCTGAAGACCTGTAAAGGCATAGGTTATCATAGCCTGGGCCTGAGAGGATAGATATAAGGCCGATCGCAGTAGACCTGGAAGACAGCCCAAAGCTCTATAAATGTTTAATGTTCTTTCACGTTTGCCACCAGTGCAAAATGGGGTTTTTTGTGGTGTGTGTTTTTTGTTTTTTTTCTGGTCCTTTTCCCTGAACGCTTTCCTATCAAAAATTCAGAGGTGAATGGGTAGGGAGTTATCTTGCATTAGCTGACCCTCATCTAACGCTGAAGCAAAATTTTATGAATTTTCCATATTTGAAATAGAGTTGATCCAAAACACATAACCATGGGTGTGGCTTGAGCACAAACCAGGCTGAATTGAAGCCAGCCGTGGGGTGAGCAGAGTCCCAGAAGCCCTTTGCTGTGCCCCGTGTGATCTTGAGCAGGATGTGGAGGGGCCTTCCTGGAAGGGGAGCCTGGCCAGAGGTGCCAGACCCAGGGAGCGTGGGCTGTGCTGTTACTAACTGTTCGGAAGTATTTCAATGTTCTAGCGATTAGACAGGGCTAAAGCTAACAGGCTGGAGATCAACTCTGAAGGCAAATTACTAAATGAGGACTTTATTCTGAGAAGTGCTAACCAGTAGAAGGCTGATTTTTATTTTTTAAAATACATTTTTATTGATTTCAAAGAGGAAGGGAGAGGGAGACAGAGATACAAACATTAATGATGCGAGAGAATCATTGATCAGCTGCCTCCCTCACGCCCTCCACTAGGGATGGATCCTTACAAACCCGAACATGTGTCCTGAACAGGAATGGAACTGTGACCTTCTGGTTCACAGGTTGATGCTCAACCACTGAGCAACACCAGCCAAGTGACTTTTATTTTTTGAGATGAGATACTATCTGAACACTGGATTTGGCTTCTGTCTTTCCCAAAGGGAGAAATACCATCTGCAGCTGAAATTTTTCTAATACAGGCAGAAACCTATTTTATATTTCCTTTCCCATCCCAAGGTTCGATATCCATGAACAGAACTTCAGAAACATTCACTACAGAATAGATCAGAGAAGGCCCAGTGCTATAATTTATAAGGAAGGTGAACATATTGGAATCATGTAAGGAGCTTTTTCATCTTACCTTCCCCAGAAGATGGTGATGTGCTTCTCTCTCTCTCTTTCCTGGCCTGTGAGCGAGTGGGAGGGGCCATATCCACAGCACAAGGGAGCTCAAGAAGGTATGAGAGCGCCAAATCCAGAATTGAAGGCTGTAAAGGAAGGAGAGGGCTGTCTGCCCTGGGTCTGGGTAGCCCAGCTTATGGCAAAGGCTGTTGCAAGTACTATGAGGAACTAGGAAAAGAGAAATAAAGAAACATATGAAAAAAAAAATTTAAAGGCCATGCTTCTGGGACTGCTCAAGTATTTTCGATGAAAACTTCTTAGTTTTTACAATATATTTAAATAAAATTTTTCATTTACTCATCCTGGTTTCCATGAAATGAATAATTATATTGCTGAAACCCAGCATTGCGCTGTGCAAGGTGTAGGTGATCAGTAAATACACATTGATTAAAGCCTCGCTAACCAGGTTAAAAAATCCAAACATGAATGCTTACGAGTGGTATCAGTTAAATCTCCAAGTTAGAAATGGACTGCAATGTGGGTTGAAATTCTGAAAATTATTCTCCTCACAAACATACCTGTCAGCTGATGATGTGATGTTTATGCGTGTGGGCAAAGGGGGTTAGCAGGTATCTGTAATCATTCTGTCCTTTGGACCTATTGTTTTCTTAATCTGTCCATGGCAATTTGGCAGGGTATGACCTTTTGAAGTCCGGAACTGTGCCTGTCTTGTTCACCAGTGCCTGACACAGAGCAGCTACTCGATAGATATTTGTTCAATGCATGAGGAGCCCTTTAGCAGTTGGGAGCATATACCTCTGCAGAGCAACAGACTAAACCCATTCTGAAATCTCTTCTGCTTTCTTGCCTCTTCACATTCAAGAATCAGAACACACAGAGGGGACTCTCCATCAAGTGAAAACCTCCCAGCGGTGACAGAGTCTAAGGTTAAATATGATTTTTTTCAAGTTGTCTTCTAGGATTCAGAGTGCTTAGTTTCAACTCAGTGTTCCCAGAGGAAGTTCAAAGAGCAGGCAAAAACATGAAAAGACTGAGTCTATTTATAAATTACTTTTGGTGCTGTACAGAGTATGGTCAAAACTTGAACTCCTTGTGATCTTAGGAACCCTCCAACCTCCCTGTCCTCAAACCCACCACCCTTCTTCCTACCTAAGTCAGGCAGTGGATTTAATGGGTTCTGTTGGTTACTAGTCTCTATGTAGCAATCCAGCATTTATTTTTCTGAAACAAGAGTGTCCAGGTAAAAAGTGACTTATCTGGTTCCTTGATGCCAAACAACCACTTCACCTCATATATACAGTTCACTGAACATCTGTGCTTCTTTTTTTTAAAATATTTTATTGATTTTGTACAGAGAGGAAGGGAGAGGGATAGAGAGTTAGAAATATCAATCAGCTGCCGCCTGCACACTCCCCACTGGGGATGTGCCCACAACCAAGGTACATGCCCTTGAACGGAATCGAACCTGGGACCTTTCAGTCCGCAGACCGACGCTCTAGCCACTGAGCCAAACCAGTTAGGGCACATCTGTGCTTCTTTATATGGGCAGAATCTAGGCAATGTGTCTATTACAGAAAAGGTACTTATGTCACCTTTTCTAATACCACTGTTCCTTTTCTTTTCCGAATTGAAAGTATTTTAAAAACTGGAAAATACACTTCGGCATCTTTTACATTTCTAATTATTTTCAAAACAGTCTTTAGGGCAACTGAATTCTTAGAATGACAGGTCACATAGAGTATAAGCTTTTGTGATGCCCTGTTCTTTTGATTTACCATAATATCCTGTACCTAATACAGTGCTCTGTGCATAGTAGATGCTCAATCAATACTTGATAAATCAACAAATTAATGTCATGTAGGCCTTTTGTTTCCGTTATTGCTTTTTAGCTATAGACATAAAAGAATAAATTGTCCAGAAATAACCTTTAAAGTTTTGAAATCACAAGCAAAGTAGATTGATTTTTCAGTCCTGGAAAGATCAGATGAAGACTTTTCCAGCAGAGGGCATCTTGGAAACACGGCTTCATTTGCCCTGGTCTGAAGAGTTTCAGAGCTGTGCTCGATGGTAGCCATCGCCATTGGAAAAACCGTCAAAGCATGCTAGTTGATTGCATGGCTTAGTTCCAATCATGTAGAAAATGAGTATTTATGATAGAGGAGGATATGATTCTTCCTTCTATTGATTTTTTTAAAGGTAGAACAATTTAAAAGATGCTACATTTGACAGAAATGTCAGAAACTTAGCAGAATTTTCAAATTACTTAATGAAAACCTGGAGGTTTTATCTCATGCAAAATAGGTTCTCTGGTCTACGCTTAATCACCTAAGAACTATGCTCCTAGTCTTCCCTTATTTCCTCCTTCTCTGAAAAGTTTGATCTGTGTCTCTTCTTTCAGACCTTACTTCCTGTCAGATTGTCAATAAGATATAAAACACAAAAGTTGAAAACAGCTGTGGCTTAGTAGAATGTCAATAGGGCTAAAAGTGATGGCGTCCAGGTTTAGTTTGACTCTCTCACTTGAGCAATCGGAAAAACTTAAATGAATTAAGGCATGTAAATGTAACGTATACCTTTAAATTAACTTGTACCCATAAAGTGCTACTCAGATATTTATTAACATCACTGCTACACAGTGATCCAATGCATGAGATACAACTGTGAAGTGATGAGAGTAAGTCTTCATGTCACTTATAGGAATACGGTTTATTTCTTTTGTAAATATCTCGTGATTACTTAATTGATGCCTATATATTAATAAAACTGTGGCTAGTGGGAAGAATTTAAATCAGAAGACCTGGTTTCTAATATCAACTGTACCTTTTGCTAGCTTTATGATATGGACAAATCATTTTTCTTTCTAAAGATATGGACTCTTTTATAAAATTAAGACAAAATAATACTCAGGGCATTGCTGAAATTTCAAATATGAAACTGAGTATTGGTTGAAAAGAATTATATGACTACACTAAACTAAAGGAATGAATCATAATAAAATGCCATGTACTCACAGAGACTTGTGAGAAGTTAAGTCTCCAGCCTCACCCCATTGTAAGCACTGCATCCCCAGTAAGTAGCTCCTGTAAGTAAGTTCCATCCTGAGCCCAGTGTTAGTCACGCACCCATAATAGCTTACAAATATAGTTGTATGACAACAATAAGGACCATGTGTTATGTGCCATTATATGCCACTCAGTGAGAATTTTGTATATTATTTCATTTAATTCTCAAAACACTCCCTCTAAGTAGATATCTTTCCCCACCTTATAAAAAAAAAAAATGAAGGCCAAAAGAGGTAAAGACAGTTTATTAAGGTTAGACAATGTTTAGGCAGCAGAGAAAGACAGGAAGCTCAGGATTGTTGAATCTAAGTCTATGATGTTACCTAGTACATTCAAGCCTAAGCACCTACATGTGGCTGCAAAGACCTAGATATTATGTCCTGGGCCCAACACTTGAATCACCGATTGTTTCAAGAGCTATACATTTTGAATGTATAGATTTCTTCTTTACTTTGGCTTTATAATGACCCTTTACTCTGCGCAGTGGCTTTGAACAAGTCATATTGGTAAGGGAATTTTATAAGCACACTTTATCAATCTCTTGACTCTTTTATTTGGCTTCCTTTCACAAAATTATGTCATAGGGTCAAAAATGAAAAAGTAAGATATGACCTCTGAAAAATAAATGCCCCTTATATAAGTAAGGATTCTCCTGAGAAACAGAACTAACAGGAGGTATACCTTTACGCATTTAGCTGACACTATAGATAGCTATGTCTGTATAACCACCTATTTATCTACCTAAAAATAAATTGATTATAAAGAAATTGGCCCATGCAATTTTGGAGTCCAAAGTTCCAGGATGTGCAGTTGGCAAATGGGAGATCCAGGAGAGGTGATGAGTAGTTCCCGTTTGCATCTGGAGGCCTGAGGACCAGGCGGGTTTAAAGTGTAAGTTTCAGGGCAAATACCAGTGGACTTGAGACCCAAGAAGAGCCAGTGTTTCTCTTTAACACCAATGTCCCAGCTCGGTAGTCAGGCAGGAGGAGTTCCCTCCAACTCACCTTTTTTTTTAATTATTATTTAGCTCTTCAGTTGCTCAGAGGGAGCCCAGCCACAATAAGGGGGGCAATCTGCTTTACTCAGCCCTTTTTCAGATATTACTCTCATCCAGAAACAGCCTCACGGTCACACTCAGGTTAATGTTTTACCAAATCTCTGGGCACCTTGTAGCTCAGTCAAGTTGACGCATACAGTTAACCGCCGCTGCCCAGGATGTCTGCAGGGCTCGATTGCTCAGAGGAGCTCTCTCTGTCCATGGCTTTGAAGCCATCATGAAGAAGAGTATCAGTACAGGTTTGAACTTCCTGAACACCAACCAGTTTGATCTCTCCAACCTCTCTCCAGAAATTCAAAATAAGAGTTTTAAGGGAACCATTGTTAAAGGCAATTTATAACTCCTCTTTGGTATGTAATTACAGATAAAATCAATGCTAAACCATAAAGTAAGTTCAAAGAAATTGTAAGAAACCTGATATTCTCATGAAGATCATTTCATTGCTTAAAATTTAAGGGCCCTGATGTTCCAATATGCTTGGTCTGTCCAGTTAGTAGCCAACATTTACCTCTGTTCCCACAGAATGACCACCCAGATCCAATTCAATTCATAAATGATTGAAGATAGAAATCCTGCCCTAGCCCATTTGGCTCAGTGGATAGAGCATTAGCCTATGGATGGAATCCCAGGTTCAATTCTGGTCAAGGGCACATGCTCAATCACAGGAGGCAGATAATCAATGGTTATCTCTCATCATTGATGTTTCTATCTTTTTTTTTCTTTCCCTTCCTCTCTGAAATATATAGATAGATAGATAGATAGATAGATAGATAGATAGTCTTTTTGAAACACTTTAATTTGTAATTTGTAGAATTTTGAAATTTTTATGAAAAATATTCCTCTCTTTAACAAATAGTGAATGCTTTATTTGAGGTTAAAAATTTATATATATATATATATATATATATATATATATATATATATATATATATATATAAACTTCTTTATTGTTAGTAAGTTCCTAACAACCTCAAAACCCACTGTTTCACCTGATGTAGTGAACACATAATGTTTCATTCTAATATTCTAAGAAAGTTTTTTAAAAAGTAATAAGGTCATGATGCTCGTAGTTGTCTCTAATACAATCCAATTTAGAAAGACAAATATCTTGGCCATATAGAAATGTAGAATTAAATCTCTCTCTCAAACCCTTAAGGTAATTATCCTCATTCCATTTCTAGGTAAAGCAACATCAGTGACTTTTTTCATTTCATTATTTCTTGATTACCTCCAATTTGGGGTCCCTCCAAAATTCATACGTTGAAATCTATTCCCCACTATGTTGATGTTAGGTAGTCAGGCCTGTGGAGGTGATTAGAACATGAGGTCAGAGACCTCGTCAAGGAGATTAGTGCTTTTATAAAAAAGACCCCAAATAACCCTCTTGTCCCTTTCACTGTGTGAGGACACAGCAAATATCAGCCTTCTGTGAACCAGAAAGTGGGTCTTCCCCAGACATCAAATCTTTCAGAGCCTTGCTCTTAGACTTCCCAGCCTTTAGAATTATTTGAGATACATTTCTGTTGCATATAAGCCACTTCAAACTAAGGTATTCTGTTAGATTAACGCAAGCCAACTATGATAGTTACTTTCATATGTAGAATGATATATGGAATGTAGAACTCTTTGGATAAGCAGTTGCTGAACTTGCATTATAGCAAAATAAACAGTTACATTTCATGCTGAAAATATTGTTTTATGCTCTAGACCCTCTGCATAGTAAGTATGGATCAATCTTGTGGGGTTATACTGGTTGATTTATTCATTCAGTGTGTTCAACAAATATTTATTGAGTGACAACTATATGCTAAGCCTCTAGGCTCTGCAGGTATCACAGTGAACAAAGCAGGCAAAACTTCTGCCCTTAGGAGCTTATGTACGGTGCAACCTTCATGGTACTTTTTATTTACACACATCTCCAAGTGCTCCCAGTCCAGACAGAAGATACTACTAGTTTCCTGCTCTCTAGAAATTTATCTTCTTAAGCATAGGAGGTTAGAGGTACTTTATCATTCCAAACAAAACAATGTATATCTCACAATACTCTGTAAGATGTGCCATATGCACCATGTAGGGGGTAGAGGAACATTAAAAATAAATTGTGAATACTGGAATGGAATGTGCAAAGGGAAAGATAATACTAAGGAAGCATATTTTTCAAGCAAAGAGAGTGGCTGTGGAATGAGAGAGAAACTGGAGGAAAACTGGTGCAATGAAATGCAATGAGGTTTGGATAAGGTTTGTTATCTGAATTGGGTGGAAGGTCTTGGCTGACTAGTGGAGAGATTTTAGGGGAATCGTTTAAATGAAATAAAATAGTGAGTCAGAAATGTGATTTCAATCATGTTACTTCTGCTTAATTAGAAGGGAGAAGATTTAGAAGCAGAGCTGCTGATAAGAAATATGGTTCAGTGATTCAGGCCAGAGATTGTTAAGAACGTATAGAGATGGAAAGGGAGAAATAACTATTAGAGATATTGTCAAAATAGAATTACATGTGGGAGGAGTATGAGAACCCACGGATTACTTAGAAAGTTGCTCGACTCAGGGATGTGATAGAGGGCTGCATCTCCCACAATGATGGAAATGTTACAGAAAAAAAGAGAGGAATTTTAATTTTTGAAATGTATGTATAAGACAGTCAGACAGCCCTGACCGGTTTGGCTCAGTGGATAGTCTCGGTCTGCGGACTGAAGGGTCCCAGGTTCAGTTCTGGTCAAGGGCATGTACCTTGGTTTCGGGCACATTCCCAGTAGCGGGTGTGCAGGAGGCAGCTGATTCATGTTTCTCTCTCATCGATGCTCTATCCCTCTCCCTTCCTCTCTGTAAAAAATCAATAAAATATATTTTTTAAAAAGGACAGTCAGGCATCATTTAGGTTTTTTATGGAAAAGTATTAGTTGTCATTAGATCTTTTCATGTTTTCTATAAGCTGTAGTGAAAACACTAAAGTACATTATATAATAATTTCATTATTTATATAGAATAACAAGAACTGTTGATCACAACAGTGGATACTTCAGTAGGTCTAGTGAAATAATATTCATTTCTCTGGGATAATTATATAACAGTTCCCTCAATATAATTATTTAAAAAGCACAATAAAGGTGACTGTGCGATGGTTTTGACATTTACAGCATATTATTCCTTCTTTGGAAATTACTTCAAGGGAATTAACTTAGAAATATTATAATTTAAATTATGTGAAGAGTTATAATAGTAATTTTCAGCAACTAATAATGATAAAAAGTACTTTTTTCTAAAATACTTATGATAGAATTCAAACATTATTCAGTGCTTTCTAATAATAATAAGCTCCAAGAGCCGCAATGGTAAAGATGGCTGTGAATAATAACTAACAACTGTTGAGCATTGCCCTTGTACCTGTCATTGGAGAAGCGCTTGGTCCCATTGAATAATGGATACCATCATTGTCCCCGTTGTGTGGATTGGGGTACTGAGGCACAGACCGCTTATTTCAGGTGACTAGGTTTGCACTGTAACCAGCTTTTGAACCCAACAATTTAAATCAACAATGTTATAAAATACTAGGCTAGGTGCTGAAATGGGGGCGGGAGATAAAAAGAAAAACTAGAGTTGTATACATTTATACTTGTTTTCTCATGGAAATATTTTTATTGATCAATATACCAAGTATGCCAACTAGACAGGTGTTATTACGTCCCTTTCTAATCAGAAAACTTGGCTCGGGAAAATTCATGAATCGTGTAAATCAAAACTGTTTTTTAAGGGTCAGAATCAGAATTTAAGCACTCTTTGTTTTATTTTTTGATTTTTTAATTTGATTAGCTTTATTGGAAGAAGAAAGACCTGAACTACTCCTAATGCCAGGTTCTCAGAATCCATTGTGCTTAAAATTACCTGGAGAATTTCTTTAAGATAAAGGGACTTGGGTCCAAATCCCAGAATCCCAAGTCCCCGGTTATTTTATTTTATTTTATTTATTTATTTATTTATTTATTTATTTATTTATTTTTTTTTATTTCATTGCTTAAAGTATTACAACAAGTGATAGATAAGTATTACACCAGATGATAGATAGATCTCCATTTTTTCCCCTTGCCCTTCCCCCCCTCCTCCCTAACCCCCAGTTTCCCGTGTCCACTGATTATGCTCCTATGCATGCATGCAAGTCTTTCAGTTGATCTCCCAACTCCCCCCAACCATCCCCAGCCTTCCAGCTGTAGGATGATAGTCTGTTCAAGGCTGCTCTGTCTCTGTATTGGGTCTCCATCTAGCTTTTGCCAGAATAGCACCTAGGAGTTAGAACTTAGGTAGGCTAAGGTAAGGGGAGGAGTTGACACCAAAGTAAAGCCCCGAGGGTATGTGGCTGATGGACAGAGGTTAGGCAGAGGTGGAAAGGAAAGGGGAAGTGGGAAATAAACTGGGAGGAGTTTATGCAGATCCAGATTGCAAGCTTATATTCCTGTCTTAAAGTGTCTGTATTCTCTGTTGGGTATGGGAAGCTCTTAAAGGGTTTTGAGCATGTATGTGTGTTATAACAATTAAAACAAGCTGTGGTATAAAGAATGGCTTACAGAAGCAATTTAACATTATGCAGATTTAAGTGAGATGTTGTGAACCTGAATTAGGGTGTTGTATATGGTAATGGATGGCATGGAAATGATGTAAGCACGTCTACTACTTGACTAATCAGAAATGAAGTCAGAAAAAGTAGAAAGACAAATATAGTGGTCTTTTAATTCTGTGTTACTGAGTATATACTCCTGAAGGTAATACATTTAAAAATCATCTTTGCAGCCCAGCCAGTGTTGCTCAGTGGTTAAGCATCAACCCTTGTACTAGGAGGTCACAGTTTGGTTCCCAGTTAGGACACACGTTCAGGTTTGGGGACTCAAACCCCAGTTGGGGAATATGCAGGAGGCAGCTGATTAATGTCAGTGCTTCTATCTCTTTCTCCCTCTCTCTGAAATCAAGAATATATATATTATTATTAATATACTAGGGGCCCGGTGCACAAAAATTTGTGCACTCAGGAGGTCTCTCAGCCCAGCCTGTGCCCTCTTGCAGTCTGGGACCCCTCAGGGGATGTCTATGTGCTGGTGTGCCTGGCCAACCTGGGTGAGGGATTGATGGCTGTTTGCAGGCTGGCCATGCCTCCCAGTGTAGACCCTCACCCCAATGGGGTGTAGCCAGCCTGGGTGACGGGCTGAGGGCTGTTTGCAGGCTGGCCATGCCTCCCAGTGTGGACCCTCACCCCAATGGGGTGTAGCCAGCCTGGGTGACGGGCTGAGGGCTGTTTTCAGGCTGTCCACAGTCCCTTTAGGTTTTGGGTCCCTACTGGGGTACCTGCCAGCCTGAGTGTGGGACTGAGGTCCGTTTTCAGGCTTTTAGGCTGCCCACAGCTCCCATTAACCCAATGTCCCAGCAAGGCTGGCTGGAAGCAGGTTTTTGGGGTTTGTTTATCTTCTATAATTGAAACACTGTTGCTTTAAGCCGAGGCCTAGACAGGTAACGAAGCCTCCTGTTTGCTTCAGCTCTGTGGCTTCTATAATTGCAACTATGTTGCCATGTGCAGAGAGAGGCCCAGCCGGCCTAGGCAGACAGTTTACTCCTGCTGCAATGGAAGTCTCCTGTTTACTCTAGCTCCGTGACTTCTGGCCTCCATCTTGGCTGGGTTCATTTGCATACAGCTGCTCTAATTGGCTGGTGGGCATGGCTTAAGCATCCTGGAGAAACGGTCTATTTCAATATTACTCTTTTATTAGGATAGATATTTATATATATATGATTTTGGCAGATTGTCTCAAATTTTTTAAAAACATCAACAACAGCTATGTTCTTACTTTATTGAAAAATGTGGTGTTTCGTGTTGTATATATCTTTAAGTGTATGATGCTTGTGAGGCCTGGGGGATCTCTGTCTTGGGATGGGTTCAGGGTTCACCTCATGGTATTGTAACTTCTAAGAGTCAAAGGTCAGTTACCTAGATTCTTGGGTTGTCCTCATTTTGTGAAGTTTATTCATCATTTTTCTATTAAGTGTTCACAATGTTGTTACTAAGTTGTTTATAAAATCTGGTTATGAGTCCTTGCTGGTTAGACTGCTGTTATTTTCTCCCTCTCTGTGGCTTGCCTATTTACTCTCTTATGATGGCATTTGATGAACTGAATGTCATATTCAATAGTTTTTACTTTTGGTTAGAGCATTCCATGTCCTGTTTAAGAAAATTTTCTTTACCATAAATAATAAATACTCTTCCACATTATCTCCTAGTAGTTCTCAACTAAAGACATACTACAGCACACAGGACACCCCTTCAAAGAAAGAATAATTGGGCCTAAATGGCAATAGTGCTGCTATTGAAAAAAATCATTCCTAAAAGGTATATTGATTTACCTTTTACCCTAAGATCTGTAATCTAATTGGGAATTGATTTTATGAAAGATGTGAATTAGGATTCAAGTTTTACTCTTTTCCATATGCGTATCTGTTTGCCCAGCACCATTCATTGAAATGACTATTCTTTCCTATCTAACATATGTGTTTTATTATAATCAAGTGTCCATGTACGTTCCCTGGGTTACTATGTTATTGCATCGGTCTATTTGTTTATGCTTGTATCTGAATAACTTATTTTAAATATTATAGCTTTATATAAAACCCTGACATAAGTAGGACATTTAATTTCAATATATTCTTCCTCTTCAAGCATTTATTTAACATATTTTCATTTTTATACCTTTCTGTTAAGTAGTCTACACAACTATTTTTATATTTTTAATAGATATTTTACATTTTATGTTATTTTATCTCTTTTAAATTTCTATTTCCTAATTATTTCTAGAGTAAATATATAAGTTTAATTTTTTGTGTGTATTGACCTTAAATCCAGCAACTTTCTAAAATCCCTGATTGTAATAATTTTTTGTAGACCATTTTGTATATCTTCCATTTGCAATTATAGTACCTTTGACTAGTAACAGTGGTGAGTTTATCTCTCTCTCTCTTTCTCTCTCTCTCCCCCCCTTTCTACCTTCCTCCCTCGCCTTGCCCCTCATCCCCTTTCTCTGCTCCTCCCTCACTAATTCAAATACCTTTCACTTCCTTTTTATCCTTTTCTTTACAGAATTATTCTAAAAATTATTTTGGCATATTATCAGCACACACTGCCAAAGATATTGCAGTTTTAATTTTTATATAAATCAATTTTTAAACAAATATTTCTTTTATCCAGCCATTTTTTTAAAATAAGTGGCCACTGTATACTAAGAATTCTAGTAGGTACCAGTGAAACTGTATTGAGCAAGACATGATCCTGGAACTTGGTGTTGACATTATAGTTGGAGGGGTAAAACTAAAAACAAATAGGAAAATAAAGTGCTTCCTTTTGTAGATAGTTTTTGTTGTAGATTTTATTTTGCCAACTTTCATTTTCATTGTATGTAATCTGTTTGTAAACATATTCTTTGAGTTTTTAAGTTTGGTGCCTGTAATTTTCAGTTTTAGAATTTGAATTTGGTTATTTTCATATCTATTCTGTAATTCTTGTTATACTTCCATTTCCTCATAAAATTCTTAATCCTTTTTTTACTTCTTGCATTATTGTAAATATATTCTACCTAGTGGCGTGCACAAAAATTTGTGCACTCAGGAGGTCCCTCAGCCCGGCCTGTGCTCTCTTGCAGTCTGGTACCCCTCTGGGGATGTCCACCTGCTGGCATGTCTGGCCAGCCTGGGTGAGGGGCTGAGGGCCATTTTCAGGCTTTTAGGCTGCCCACAGCTCCCATTGACCCAATGTCCCAGCAAGGCTGGCTGGAAGCAGGTTTCCTGGGTTTATTTATGTTCTCTAATTCATACACTGTTCCTTTAAGCTGAGGCCTATGCAGGTAACGAAGCCTCCTGTTGGCTTCAGCTTCGTGGCTTCTATAATTGAAAGAATGTTGCCTTAGTTAGAGGCCCAGCTGGCCTACAGTTCCTCCATCACTGGTGCAACAGAAGCCTCCTATTTGCTTCAACTCCGAGGCTTCTATAATTGCAACAATGTTTCCTGGAGAACAGAGAGGCCCAGCCAGCCCAGGCAGACAGTTTACTCCTGGTGCAATGGAAGCCTCTGTTTACTTTAGCCCGGTGACTGCCGGCCTCCATCTTGGATACGGCCGCTCTGATTGGTTGGTGGGCGTGTCTTAGGTGTCCCATAGAAATGGTAAATTTCAATATTACTCTTTTATTAGATTAGATATCTAGGGCAACTATGGGTTGATTTTATTTCCTATTATTTTATTAATTCATGTTTGCATTCTTATATATTTGTGTGAGTTTTTAAAAATGTTTTTCTTACACTTTATCTTTCTAGAGCAGTTTTAGTTTTACAGTAAAATTAAAGAGAAAGTACAGGCAATCTGCACATACTCCATTCCCCAAACATGCATATCCTCCCCCATTATCAACAGTTCCCACCCTTACTTTCAATAATAAAGATAAATAAATTTAAAAAAAACAGTCCCCAGAAAATTAAGTCCTTAATTTAGATTATGGTTCATGCTTTGTGCACATACTACGGGTTCAGATAAATATATAATGACATGTACCCTTCATTGTGGTATCGCATCTGGTTGTGTTTTAATATGTACCAGATATTATATCTGGAAATATTTTGTAGAAATAAGTTAGGGTCTTGAATGATTTTATCATCCTTCATAGGAATTTACCTTCTGGCAATTGCTTGGGCACGAGCAATCCTATATTACCTTTATCCATTCACAGGAACAGAGATAATTGGAAGGTAAGCTGCTATGCTTGGGGGGATTTCTCTACTTTCGGTTACCTTTTATCCCTGGACAGGAGTCATTTCAGGTCCTAATCCAAAAAGTGGAGGGTTCACCAGGGAACTCTTCTAGGTGACTCCTAAACATCGTTCACTGGACCCCAGCCAAGAGAGGCTGCCAAAATTTCCCTTGGTCACCCTCTCAGGAATCAGTACATACCACCAAAGGAGTAGTGGCACCACCTCCGAGTCTTTTTCCTCTGCAAATACCAACCCAGAAATTCCTCCCTATTTTGTCAGATTTCTGATTCCTTCCGATGTTTTTCCAATTTGTTCCACTAGTCCAGATATACTCAGAAGGAGACTGGTCAGAATTACTTAGTTGACCATTATTGGAAGGGAAATCTTCAAGAATTATTTGTTTATCTAAAAAACTAAACTGATGGAATCCAAATTTCTGAAAAAAAAGTTATTTTGGGAATATTTTATGTATATTTTCAAAAAGTTTGAAGTTATTTATATATACATATTTTAACCTTGCTAAATTTACAAGGATTTAAATTTGAATTTAAGATACATTTACTTTACTATATCATTAAAATGTAAATCCTATATCTTTAATTTATTAAGAGTCTTTTTATTAATTTTATTCCCAAACAAAATATACTTAGTACAGGAAAATTATTATTTAGTCCCTATCCTTCCATTGCAGTGTTAATGCCATGAAGCACAAGATCACATCTGTGTTGTTGATCCTTGTGCCCCAATACCTAGTAAAATGCCTGGTCCACATTGGAAATGCAAATCAATATTTGTTGAATAAATGAATGCTGTGTTCCAACTATTTGTTTCTATAACCATGACCACTGCAATATTTTTGACAGGTTGTATACCCAATAAAAATGGTTGATGATCATCCTGGAAGGATTTTCTGACATAAATTATAGGCATAGTTGAGTAGAAGGCCATTTTTTATTATTTATTGGCTTCTAAATTTATGCAAATAATTTTTAGCCTAAGTTTTACAAAGTATGGTAAAAACCACAGATAACTTTAATGATATTTGGATTATATTAGTAGAAAATAATAAAAATGTTTCTATAAAATTTATGGATACTTATCATGAATCTAAGGAACCTGGGGGAATGGTACAGTTTTGTGGGACAATTTTCAGACCATAGAACATATTCTCTTCTTCATTCAGATATGTAGGAAGGAATATTTATTTTTAAAGCCTCCATATAGAAGCTGTTTTTGTTGGTGATATTTTGAAAGTATTTTGAATTCACACTCTCAAGATAAATATAGAAACATTTTTGTTCTAAAATATTAGGAGACCCAGGCTAATTATCCTACTAGTGAAATAGTATAAAATTTCTCTTTAAATGTTATTTTAAATCCAAACAACATAAATGTTAATAAATTTTGCCATGCCAAAACTGAGAATTCTAAGCTTACAAAGCAAAACAAAACAACAACAGATAAAAATAAAGTAACATTACTTCATTTTTTGGGCTTTGAAAGAAATTCTAGCAGTCTAAAATTAGCATTTTTCTTAAATTTAATTTAAAGTAGACCAGTCTTAAACTAGCTGAATTCATTGTAAACCTGTACTCTTTACCTTAGTGTCACTCGTTACTGACACTGTATGTGTGCCTGTATCTGTACTTCTGTATCAACAGATTAGATTTTTATTAAAGATTGAGGTATAATTAACATGTAAAAAACTACCATATTGAAAGTGTACCATTTGATAAGTTTTGACATATGGATAGACCTTAGACACCATCACCACAATCAAGATAATAAATACATTCATCACCACTGAAAAGCTTCCACATGCCTTTTTGTAATCCTTCACTCTTACTCCTTCCCACACCACCTGAGCTGTCCCAGAGTAATCATTAATCTTTTTCTTGTCACTATAAATTAGTTTGCATTTTGCATAATGTTATGTAAATTAAATCACATGGTATGTACTCTTTTAGTTTTTCTAACTTCCTTGATTCAGCATATTTATTTTGAGACTTAGCCACATTGAAGTACTTGCCAATAGTTTTCTTCTTTATTTCTCACTAGATTTTCATTTTATGGGTAACAATTTGTTTATCCATTCATCTATTAATGGAATTTTGCATGGTCTCTGTGTAAAAAGCATAAGTCCATACAAAGACTTGTACACAAAAGTTGCCAAAAGTATGTGCACAGGTCTTTGTATGGACACATGCTTTCATTTCTTTTAATTTATTATGGATGGAATAGTTGGATTATATGAATCATTGTATGTTTAATTTTTTATGAAACTGTCAAATAGGTTTGCAAAATCAGTTATACCATTTTACATTCCCACAGCAGGGTATAAAAATTACATTTCCTCTTCTTCCTTTCTTCTGCCACACTTGTTTTAGATTTTAGCTTACTAACTTTCATTCTCATTGTATGTAATCTGTTCTTAAACATATTCTTTAAAAGGTTTTTAAGTTTGGTACCTGTAATTTTCAATTTCAGAATTTGAATATTTTCAAGTCTATTGTCATTTCTGTTATGCTTTCCATTTCCTTACAGAATTCTTAATCCTGCATTTTACTTTTGAATTATTTGAAAGTATATGTAAATGTATGCTAATATCAAGGACACTATGTGTGTGATTGTTACATCCCAATCAATACCTTGGGATCTGAGGATAATGGAGCATTTTGTTAGAGTAACTGAACCCATTACTAGAGTTTTGCCATTTTCTTAAAGTAACTTTTAAATGGGAAATATATAAATTGCTATATAGTTAACCTGGGCTCAAAATGTAAAACAAATTAGAAATACTGTGTAGTGCATGCCAATATAACTTGTGCTTTCTCCTCATTCAGACATTGAAAATATTTCTTATCCCTGTGTCCAAGACAATGAGGCGTCTCCTTCTTTGAACGCCCCCTAATGATGTATTATCCCAGTACTGATAATGATATGCCCTTAGAACTCTTCTCTCATTTTGTCCTGGGCTAGAATGATAGATTATTTTATTTGTTTCTTCTACTGGTGCTTAATCTTTGCATATGTGAATGATTCACATTACACACAGTCTACCTCAAATTCTTTCTATTGTTTCTGAGGAAGCATTATATCTCTCTTATATGTTTTGCAAAATTCTTCCTCAGTATTTTTGTTTTAACCAAGGAATGGTTCTCTCTGAAATGAGAATTTATTATCTGTGTCTACTTTCCATTCTGTGATTAGCATTCCCTCTGTCCATTTACAACCAATTCACACTCACTTTCTCTTTCTCTCTCCTCAGCTTTTGTCTGTGCATCTATGATATTCCTTGTCTCTGTGCATACTCCAGAGTTCATTTTTCTGTATTGTTTTTCAAGTTCCATCTATTAGAAAAACTGCTGGTGTACAAACAATGACTTTGAACTTACATTTGATCACCTGCCATAGTATTTTATGTCTTTAATACCAGCTCAATGCCAGGAGGAAAAACTATGTCTCTACCCTCTCATAGTCTGACTGAAGGGGCATGCAGAATAAACTAACAAAAGGCATTAATCTGAAAAAGGGCATACAATTGCTATTAATATTTATATGCGATATAAGGGCTATTTTAGTTAGTTACTTTTATGCGAACTCATCTTTCTGTCAACTCCCTGCCTGCAATAAAAGTCACTCTCCTCTCCCTACTACAAGGCGTGGCACCTTCTTCATAGGGAAATATAATGCCTTGCTTTGGGCAGATAACGGGAGAGTAGATAATTCTTCCTGCACCTGTTGATTCACAGTTGCCTTGAGCTCAATACCATCTTATGCCGAAGCGGCACCTTTCGTGGATAGCATGTTCTGATCCCCTTCTCAGCACCGCAAGTTCCCTAAAATTCCAGCGTCCAATGAAGCTCAGAACCTAAGGGACTTCGTTATTGTAGTTTGGTTAGAAGCAAGGTGCGCCAGATGCAGTGGGTGGGAACTGTGTTTGGTCCAGGTAATCACACACTAAACATAGCAGATACAGAGTTGCTTAAGAGTGAAGCAACCAAATTTTACGCCAGAAAAATGCACATATAGTTTGGGTGAAGAAATTTCTATCTCTTTCTATGATCCAAGTGAACTATTACTATTATTCAGGAAGCAACAAGGTCATAGTCCTGAAATCACCCATTCATTCAGCAACAGTAGAGAACATAAGATGACAGTTTATTGCAAATAGTGATCTACGCTCCCCATTTATTCCTTCCTGAATTACTTCCAAGTCTGGCAATGCCCTAACCTTTCTGTAGAGCAAGTTAGTTTTTAAAAGTCCAACATCTCACCAGGAAGAGAAGCAAAAAATGACTTTAATTGTGGTCCCCCTGTATTCATAGCTTCTTTAACTAAGAATACAAGATTCAGAAGCACTGCCGATAGTTGCACACTCTTTCAGTGAGATCTCTCCCTCAGTCCTGAGTATTCTGGAATATTATTATCTAAACAGAGTGTTCTTACAAAGGGAAGATGAACTGAATAGGAGAATTAGAAAAACACTACTATTAATTTAGCCAGGGTGAATTAAAGATCATTAAAATTGGTAGTACACTGTTTTTTTAAAAAAAGGAAAATAAAAATCAAACAATAACTTCAGAGAAATAGTTATTTGAAAAGACTGGCTTTTGATGACAGCTTATAAAAAAATTAATCAAACCACTAGTTCTGTGGACATTAATGCATTATGAAGGAACCCCTTTTGTTCTGACATTTGAAGTAGGTTCCCATTTTCTTTGCCTTGGCCTTAGTCTTGGAATCACTGCTTGGAAACCCAGTGTCCTAGAGGCATATGCCCATTAAAGTGCGGTTAAGGTAGCACATTTGGTTTTCGGATGGAAATGATTAAAAAGAAGTGGAGTGACGATCGGTTAAACAAAATGAGATTTTTTGTTTATGTGTAGATAGAGTTTAAAATTATTCACAGTAGCTGAGTATAAATACAGAGGAATACAGTAGAATTACAAAGAGAAGAATGGAGTAATAGGGTAATTTATTTAAGACAACAAAAATATGTTTCTCAGTAGTTAAAATTTAAAAAGAACCATGTGTAGATGTGCACAGTAAAACAATTAACAGTTGACAGTGTGCCAAGCACTTTCCTTTTAAATTTTCCAACATTGCCCCAGATCAATTCAGATTGGTCAACCAGGTTGGTAATCCAATTGCCTTGTGGGGTCATAGTAAAGACACCCAGAGTCTCGACAAATGATGAGGTTATGTTTGTATATGGATTATTTCTGCTGCATTTGGCTTTCATAAAGCTTTATTTTATTTTTGTTGTCATGTGTTTTTGTTGTTGTTTATTGTTTAAAGTATTACGTATGTCTTCTTTTTCCTCCAATTGCCCCCCCTCCGCCACTCCCATCTCTGAGGGAAAGGCCCACCAGCCCAGTATCTGTGTCCATTGGTTATGCTAATATGCATACATATAAGTCCTTTGGTTGATCTCTTATCCCCCCTCCCCTGCCTTCTCTCTGAGGTTGTTCTGTTTAGTGCTGCCTTGTCTCTGGATCTATTTGTGTTCATCAGTACATGTTGATCATTATATCCCACATATGAGTGAGATCATGTGATATTTATCTTTCTCTGACTGGCTTATTTCACTTAACATAATGCTCTCTAGTTCCATCCATGCTGTTGCAAATGGTAGGACTTCCTTCCTTTTTATAACAGCGTAGTATTTCATTGTGTAGATGTACTATAGTTCTTTAATTCACTCATCTGCTGATGGCCACTTAGGCTGTTTCCAAATCTTAGCTATGGTAAATTGTGCTGCTATGAACATAGGGGTGCATATATCCTTTCTGATTAGTGTTTCTGGTTTCTTGGGATATATTCCTAGAAGTGAGATGACTGGGTGAAATGGGAGTTTCATTTTTAACGTTTTGAGGAAACGCCATACTGTTCTCCACAGTGGCTGCACCAGTCTGCATTCCCACCAGCAGTGCACGAGGGTTCCTTTTTCTCCACATCCTCTCCAGCACTTGTCGTTTGTTGATTTGTTGATGATAGCCATTCTGACAGGTGTGAGATGGTATCTCATTGTTGTTTAGATTTGTATCTCTCAGATGATTAGTGACTTTGAGCATGTTTTCATGTCTCTTGGCCTTCTGTATGTCCTCTTTTGAAAAGTGTCTATTTAGATCCTTTGCCCATTTTTTATTAGATTGTTTATCTTCCTTTTGTTAAGTTGTTTGAGTTCCCTATAGATGTTGGAGATTAAATTGTTATCTGAAATAGCAGTGGCAAATATGTTCTCCCGTGCAGTGGGAATAAAGCATTGTGAAAATAAAATTATAACTACAAATGTTACTGACTAGGATTTTCAATAGAATAAAATAGTAGATGCCTACAGCAACTATTTTACCACATACATATAAACATAATATTTTATGTACTTTATGTCTTCATCTCACATCTGTGTTCTGGCAATAAATAACATTTCCAAAAAATTCAAAGGACTTGTTGAAAAAAATATCCTGAGTGATTAGTTGACATTGGTTTGCTCTTCAACACAGAAGTTTACCTACTTCTTCACCTGAACTGCTGATCCCATGCTCTACTCTAGAGGGCTCTTGCTATGCTGGCAACCAAAACCGTAATGACCAAAAGAATATACAATCTTGTAACTGCCTTCAAGAGTTCAGAAAGGAAGACAGTTTTTACGTCTAACAAATAGTTTGTATTAAGATTGGTAGGGCATTAATGGTGATGGAACATAACAGATGACTTCTGAGAGTTACATCACATCTATTCCCGTGCAGGTGCTCCTGTGGCACATTTCCCTGTATGCCAACCAAGGCAGGAAGAAGTATTCTAATTTCGCTTAAAATTCTCCATGTTGAATTGTACAGCTTTAAAAGAAAAGTAGCAAAGGTAAATGACTTAATTTCTAGAGCTATAAATTCTTAAGTACCCTTAGGACCTACCAATTTCAATAGCTGCTTCACAGGGTAAGCTGAAATAGGTAGAAAATTTTCTCTTAATTTCCCTTTCCTTCCTCAGTAGTTGAATCTAATGGGTAAGTTTATCCACAAAGTTATGTTGCTTCGGTAGTTGTCCACACGGACTATATATCATAACACCTGTTATCTCTGTACTAGTTATCTCAGTCCTGCTTGTAATTATACAAAAAAAAGTCACTGTATTACATTTTAACTCACTGGCATCTTAAGTAACATATTTCACTAAAAATAAAAAGCACATCTCTATTCAAAAACTTAAAAAACACCCAGAAGAAAATGCAAACACCATGAAGCAGTGTAGTAAAGGAAGGGACATAACACAACATTTTAAAGTGATGACCAAATGGATGTCAAATATGCTCATAAATGACACCTAACAGAAAGTTCCACTGGATTTGGAAAGCGTCTGGATTGGTGAACACATGGAGGTGCTGGGAGAGTGGTGCCTGGAGAAGGCATGGATGCTTCACACCCCTGTCCCATCCCTTGCCCTGCACATCTCTTCCACCCGGCTGTTCCTGCACCCAGCTGCTAAAGTAAGAACATCCACACCTGCCTCTCTCCTTCCTTGCACATCCACTCCCTTAATCATTAAGCCCTCAGGATCATTAGCTTCTGGTTAGCATCGGTCTCAGGAACAGAGCCTCCAGTCTTAACAACATGACCATTTATCTTTTTGTATTTTTTGCAAATTTCCCAGTTTCCAGAAAGGTAGGATTTGCTTATTTTTTTATTTTTTATTATTAATAATACATATATATATATATATATATATATATATATATATATATATATATATTATTCATAGTATTATAGATGTCTCCCATTTCCCCCTTTTACTCTCCTTCCTCCCAGCCCCTACCCATCCCCCAGGTCTTCACCCCCCTATTGCCCTATCCATGGGCTATGCATATAAGTATGTAAGTTCTCTTCTTATCGTCCCAATCCCCACACTGACGTATGTCAGTCTGTTCCATGCCTCCGTGCTTCAGGTCTTATTTTGTTGGTCAATTCATTTTGTTCACTAGATTCCATAACTGAGATCATGTGATATTTGTCTTTCTCAGATTTGTTTATTTCTTGTTCAGTGATTCTAATCTGACATCATGTAGATAGAATCACAGCATTTTTCTTAATTCACGCAAAACCAGTTTAGAAGTTGCCTGTTTCTTTCAAATGACTCTAATGCCCTCTGGTTAACAATGACTCAATGGAACTTTGAGCCATTCATGCCTTTACACAGTTGAATACCTTACTGATGGCAATGCAACAGCCAGATGAAGAGATTCACAGAGCAGGGGTCTTACACAAGGGGCTCCTGTTGTCTTGGAGTTGGGCCCTTGCATGCTGGCATGTAAGAGCATTCTGATTCTTCCTCTTATAATTTTTTATTGTTTTTCTGTATAAGCTTAACTATAATAGCAAATAGGAATTATAAATTAACTATAATAAAAGTGACATTGACAATGACAAACATATTTCTGTTGAATTGAACTACATTTATCACAATTACTCTCACAAGGATTTAACCATAGTATTTTTCATAGATGCAGTGGTAAATGGGTTGCTGTTATCTTCTGTTCATTGTTATATACTAGGAGGGATAATCACTTATGGTTCTGTGGTATAATGCATATCAGAGTTAATGATGAAGTGTGAACACGCAACATGAGTTCCCTTTATATGGGCTATCACTTGTCATCCTTTACATAGATCTATCTCTTTTATTCTATAATAGGAAGTCTTAGCTACCAACCCTTATCTGATATACTCAACAATGAAAAATTGAGTAAATGTATGCAACTCAGAAGACATTTCCCCCTAATCACAAAGATGAAATTTGTAAACCAAAAGATATGCCAGCAATAGTCAAACAGCATTCTTTGCTACATAATGGGAATTGTGGATTATATTAACACAATGCCTAGCACTTAATAGTAAATTATTTTAAATAAATGAATTAATTAATATAGGGACATTGAAGCAAGGTGCAAATGAAATAACCTGTAGAGCAACAAGAAAAACAAAAGTATAATTTGATGTAGTGGGATTAAATAATTTCATTATATCAAATATTAGGTAATTTTGTGATTTATTATTAACTAGGGGCCCGGTGCACAAAAATTTGTGCACTCGGGTGGGGGGGGGGAGGGTTCCTGAGCCCAGCCTGTGCCCTCTCGCAGTCTCGGACTCCTCGGGGGATGTCCACCTGCTGGCATGCCTGGCCAGCCTGGGTGAGGGACTGATGGCTGTTTGCAGGCTGGCCAAGGGCCCCAGTGGAGACCCTCACCCCAAGGGGGTGTGGCCAGCCTGGGTGAGGGGCTAAGGGCTGTTTTCAGGCTGCCCACAGTCCCTTCAGGGTTTAGGTCCCTACTGGAGTGCCTGGCCAGCCTGGGTGAGGGGCTGAGGACTGTTTTCAGGCTGGCCACATCCCCTTCAGGGTTCAGGTGCCTACTGGGGTGCCTGACCAGCCTGGGTGCAAGGCTAAGGGCTGTTTGCAGGCTGGCCATAGCTCCCATTGACCCAAGGTCCCAGAGAGGCTGGCTGGAAGCAGGTTTCTGGGGTTTATTTAGCTTCTATAATTGAAACTTTGTTGCCTTGAGTGGAGGCCACAGCCTCCCTAGGCAGGCAATGAAGCCTCCTGTTTGCTTCAGCTCCGTGGCTTCTGTAATTAAAACTTTATTGCCTTTAGCAGAGGCCACAGCCAGCCTAGGCAGGTAATTTCCTCCATCACCTGCCTCCTGTTTGCTCTAGCTCCGTGGCTGTCGGCCGCCATATTGGCTGGGTTAATTTGCATATCATTGCTCTGATTGGCTGGTGGGTGTGGCTTAGGTGTAATGGGAGTGAGGCTTAATTTGCATATTACTTTTATTAGATTAGATTTAGTTTTCTTTGATTCTGTTATTTGACCCAAGGGCACTCATTTAAATTAAACTTTTTACATAGTGGCAGCTGAATAGGACATACTGATGATTGGCTATCTGGGGAGCTGTCTTAAACATATTTTACCAAATTTAAAGGACAACAGTAAATAGTTCACATGCTTGTAAGGTCTAAAATAGAAGAGTTATGAAAACTTGGAATCTATTTCTAAAGATAAATTATACATTGTGATAACCCTGTATATCATTGCCATGGTAGCTTGTTTAGTAATAATTTTCAATTTATTGCTATGTGCTAGCTCAGGAAGCCTAATTTTCTTTTCTTAGTCTTTGATTTGATTTTATAAGTGAGATTAGCACACCCAAATTTGGCTTAATAGGTTATTCATATTCAACTAATGAACTAACTGGATTTGGCCTTTGCCTACATAGAAGACAAAACAAAAATAAATAAAAACAGTGATAAACAACAATAAGGATAATAAAGCAACTCTCCTGCAGCCTAGATCAAATATCCTTTTCATTTTACTATTCTCAGCAGGGATGGGATTGCACTGAGCCAACACATAGCAGTGCCCTGTTGAAGTTGTTTGTCTTTTAAGGTTCAATGAAAACCCTGCAAGGTTCTGACCTTTCTTACCGATAGAGTGTGTGTAGGGCTGTTTCAGTATTTGCTATGTGTTCCTCAGGATCCTATTATAAATGGTTGAATGAATCCCTGAACCTTCAACGTTATCACATACAAAACAAAATTATTTTCAAAATGATATAACATCTCCAAGGTAAACATAATAAAACACACATTTTAGCAAAAGGGTCAAGAAAAATAGTTGAATGTAAATGCATTTTTGGCAAATCTAAATAGTTACATGTTTCTATTGCTGATATTGATGGTCAAGTGAAAATGCACACCCATATTCTTTTCTGTGTGTTCAGAATGCTGAAGCCATGCTGGAAATGGATTTTATTTTTTTTTTACTTTTTCATTTTTTAGTGACTAAGTTCATTAGTGGTTTGTATAGACTATTACTATGAATATTAGTTGATAAATAATAAAGAGGGAGAATGTGCAAGCATTGGTCTTACAAGCAGCTCTATTGTCAGAAAGACCTAGACTTCAAAATGAGCTCAGTTATTAGTTGTGTGAATTTGGCTAATATATGTAGCCTTTGTGGGACTCATATTCCCATATGTAAAATGTACAAAATAATATTATCTACCTCATAAATCTTTCAAAGAAAGTCCCATACAACTGTCTAACACAAGATAGGGACGCTTAATATTACATTACAGACAAAATATTAAAGACTGTAACAAGTATTATTCTATTGTAAACATTTTTTACTTATTCACAACATGATCCTTATGATTTTATAATTTTTGTTTTTATGTAATTTATTTTTAATATAGTTTTATTGATTTCAGAGAGGAAGGGAGAGGGAGAGAGAGATAGAAACATCAATGATGAGAGAGAATCATTGATCGACTGCCTCCTTCATGCCCCACACTGGGGATTGAGCTCATAATCTGGGCATGTGCCCTGATTGGGACTCACATTGTGGCCTCCTGGTTCATAGGCCGATGCTCACTCAACCACTGAGCCACACTGGCTGGGCTTTTACAATTTATTTTTATTCGCATACTTCTGTAACTAATGAAGACAATTAGAATTGTTCAGACCAAATATGCCAGGAATGCTTAATGGCCAAACACAATGATCAATTTTTAATGCTCATCTAACCTAGGGTCTCTATAATAATTAGCATTTGTGACTTTTTCCCTTTTTCTTTGTAAACCTATCTTCTTCCTTTGGACTACATGGCAGATTCTATTTTCCAAGATCTTTGCAACAATAGCTCCTGTCCCTGATGCTGTTTTCATACTATGGCTTTTGTGCCTTTGCTCTATGGAATAAGTGATCTTAAAGCTATCAGCCAAGATTTATGCCAAGGCTTACCTCAAACTGTCATATTATACAGAAGCTCGAACTAGCTCATGTAGAGAAACTATATGGAGAGGATCTGAAATTAGTTGAAAGGGGAGACTCAGCGAGCCCCAGCTACTTCAATCCCCAGCCATGCCAGCTCTAGCTACTATGTGACAGCAGCCCCATGAGAGATGCTATCCCAGGACCACATGCACATCCTTCCCCATATTCTTGAACCATGGAAACTAACGTAAGAGCTTGTAAAATAATGCTGTTGCTTTAAGTCACTCAGGTATATGGAATGATTTATTTTCCAAAAATATAACCAAAGCAGACTATTTGTTGTAGGCACTTTTGGTGTCCCTTGTCTGGCATTTTTTCTTCGTGATCATCACAACCTCCATCTCCTCCTGCTGCCCATGATGATATTGATGCCGATTATGTTTTTATTCACAGCCATTATCTCCCTGCTTGATACATAGTCTGCAGATATTTCATTTGCTGTCATGACTGCAAATATTACCTTCATTGTGTTGAGTAACACAAAAGGAGGAGAAAGGTCAGTGAAAAAAATTATTTAAATAAATCATGGCAGAAACATTTTCAACTTTGATGAAAAGCATAAGCCCACAGATCCACAACATTTAATAATATTGAAACATAAAGCAAAGAAACATGAATAAAATTATGCCAAAATACACCATAGTAAAATCAGTGACTAAAAGAAAATCTTGAAAGTAGCCACAGATAAAGGACACTTTAGACCCAGAGGAACAAAAGTAAGCATGAGAGTATATTCCTCACTGGAAACAATGCAGATGAGAGGTGAAACCATCTTTAAATGCAGAAAGGAAATAACCCTCCAACCTAGATTCTCCACCCAGTGAAAATGTCTTTCAAAATTGACAACAAATTAAGTACTAAGAAATTAGAAAGTTAAAGAATTAATTACTTAGCATGACTGTTCAGCAAGAAATGTTAGAGGAAGCCCTTCAGGCCAAACTAAAATTATTTCAGATGGAAATTTGGATCCACACAAAGGACCACAGCGAACTGGCAATGTTTAACTTCATGCTAATTGTAAAATAATGTGGTCCTAATTTTTCAAATCTCTTTAAAAAAGAATCGATTGTTTAAAAGACAAATGATAATAATATATTGTGGAGTTTATGGCGTGTTTGAAACAAAATGACAGCTTCTAGAATGAAGGCTGGGAGCTACCCCAGTATTATATGTAGTTCGTTTTGTATATGTGAAGTGCACAATATATCACGTGAAGAGAGAATATGATAGGTAAAGATGCATGCAGTAAGCCCTTGATCAGGCTAAGGAGGCTTTATTAATTTTTACCAAAGTTTATTTCAGAGCAAAAAATATTACCAGGAATAAAATGTGTCATTTCATAATGATAAAGGGGTCAATTCATCAAGATAATCTAAAAATCATAAATATTTATAGATTTAATAGCAAAATTTCAAACTACATGAAGCAAAAACCAATAAAACTGAAAGGAGAAAAATACAAATTTACAAATTAGTCTGAGATTCCAACACCTATCTTTTAATAGTATAAAGAACATCAGTAATGATATAGACTTACCCCCATCAAACATTTCACCTAATTGATATTTATGTAAATACCAACCAGCAATATCAAGAAACAAATTATTTTTAGGTATACATGGAATATTTAGTACAACAGACCATTTATAGACTATAAAAAATCTTAATAAATTTAAAAACCTTTCAATCACATAAAATATTTTTGAGGATTCTGAGTACAATGGATTCAACTATATAGTATAAACTAGGAGCCCAGTGCACAAAAATTTGTGCACTTGGGGCGGGGGGGAGTCCCTCAGCCCGGCCCATACCCTCTTGCAGTCTGAGACCCCTCAGGGGATGTCCACCTGCTGGCGTGCATGGCCAGCCTGTGTGAGGGGCTGATGGCTGTTTGCAGGCTGGCCAAGCCCCCCAGTGGGAACCCTCACCCCATGGGGGTGTGGCCAGCCTGGGTGAGGGGCTGAGGGCCATTTTAAGGTTGCCCACAGTCCCTTCAGTTTCAGGTCCCTACTGGAGTGCCTGTCCAGCCTGGGTGAGGGGTTGAGGGCCATTTTTCAGGCTGCCCACAGCTCCCATTGACCCAAGGTCCCAGTGAGGCTGGCTGGAATCAGGTTTCTGGGGTTTATTTATCTTCTATAATTGAAACTTTGTTGCCTTGAGCCCAGGCCTATGCAGGCAATGAAGCCTCCTGTTTGCTTCAGCTCTGTGGCTTCTATAATTGAAACACTTTTGTCTTGAGCAGAGGCCCAGCTGGCCTAGGCAGGCAGTTGCAATGGAAGCCTCCTGTTTGTTCTAGCTCCGTGGCTGCTGGCCTCCATCTTGGCTGGGTTAATTTGCTTACAGCCGCTCTGATTGGCTGGGGGCGTGGCTTGGCTGATGGACGTGGGTTAGGTGTCTCAGAGTGATGCTTAATTTGAATATTACTCTTTTATTAGATTAGATATCAGAAATATCTTTGGGTAAACATTCAAATATTTGAAACCTAAATATATATAAAGATTATTTATGAAAAAACACCTACAGGTAATCACATATTTATTATGAAACTCTGATTGCTTTCTCACTAAAATAAAAAACAAGGCATGGATGTCTGGTTTTACACATCTCATCAGTATGAAGCTAGGCATTCAAGGTAGTACATTCTAATTTTTTCCTTATCTATTAATTGGGATAACTATAGCATCAACTGCATAGCTTGTTGTATGTTTTAGTATTTATTACATGTAGGAATTAGTTACTAACTATGCTTAATATGTTGGAAGAGATAACAGGTTCCTTACTGATCTCATGGACCATGCCTGATGTACTGGAAGTACTTCCTCCAATCCCACAAAATGAAGAAAAGGGATCATATTGGGCTACCGGAATTTGTACCTGGCATAGCTACATGCTTACATTTTAAGAAATTATTTAGAATTACCTTAAGGTTTTACCTTAAGAATTATCTTAAGGTTTTACCTTAAGGAAATGGAAGGGTAAAGACAGATTTTTCTAATCCTTCTAAAGACATTTTCTACATTCTCACTTTCTACCTAGATTCTATGCCACTATAGTGCTTTTTTAGCTCAACAAATGCCTTCTCTATTATTCCCACAAATAGTAGATCCAGTAGTTTTTCCACTGCTGGTTTTACTCAGCAATTTTATTGTTTTTAAGACTGTTTCATTCTGGAATTCCTTCCACTCCTACCATCTCCTAAGTACCATAAACTAAGTTTGTAAACATAAATTTCCTTAGAGTAAGTTTTTCTTACAAAACAGAAAATACCATCAGAGAGCTGTAGGCATGTTTAACCTCAATCCCGGATTTCTGGCAATATCTAGGGTTTCTCCACACCACACACATCTCTTTATTAACAATATCATGGGGCCGGGCTGCCAAGCTGAGAGGCAGAGCTAAGTATGCTTGGTTTTTTATTTAGTCAGACTGAAAGCAGCTGCATTTCTGTTTGAATTGTTCCCTGAGCTCTCCTGCAAATATATAAGAGGATGTTATAAATAAGTTAAGGGTTGATGATTCTCATTTGTCAGTGAGGGCAGCCTAAGTGGAGCTGCAGCCGGGAAGAATAGAGGCAAAATGCTAGGAAATCCTTCATAATTGTGGAGGGAGTTAATCCTTCAGTGGGTATTCTCAGGGAACCCGAGGAAATATTTAAGGCCCAGAATCATATCTCTTCTTTGGGAGAGGTAGAAGGAAGGAGATACATCTTTTCCAAGATTAGGTGTGGGATTTTATAACTCGAATATCCGGTATTACTAAATTAATTTGAACACTGAATGACACTCAAGCCTGAAAACATGTGCATCAGTGAGTTGCGTGTGTATACACGTGTGCCCATGTGGGGTTGTAGATTATCCAAGAGTAGAGAATGTGCATTGCATGCAAGGCCTTTACCATTCAGCCCTTACCTGTCCTTCCAGTGCCTGTCTCAACCTGCCCATTCCCTGGACCCCTCCGAAGTCCTTCAGGTTCATCAGAATCAATTACTCCCTATTTCTTGTGCATGAACTTTGATATCTGTCTTGTTTTGTGCATGTGAACGCATATTCTTTAATTTTTTAATTTTTTATTTTTCTCTTTAATGACCAGTTCCAGTGTTGTATTATCTGAGGCATCTCCAATCTTCCTAGGCTGACGTGGGAACCCCTCATCTGCGTTCCCTTAGCACCTGACTTTTCTTGTGGCCAGACATTCAGCAGAATCACTGGCTCTTTCCAGAAGGAAGCTTTTGAAGACATGGGACACATTTTATTTTTCTTTGCATCATTTGTGCTAAGCCAGTATTCGGGTGTGCCGTTGGTGTTCTTAATAGGCTTGTAGAATGAACGACCAAAGTACATAAATGAACAAAGCTGGGACCTCAAGAGGCGGAGGCCAAGGGCAGGCCACCCTCTAGGTGGCTGCAGTGAGCTGGCAGTGGCATGGGTGACCTGGATGTGGGTTTCACAGCCTGATCTCTGGCAACTGCTACCACTCTGGCTGCTGGGGCTCCTTGTGCCCTTTGACCAATCCTGAATTACTGGGGAGTCTGGCTGGGTAAGCATTTGAAAATGCAAAGAAATAATTATTTGATACAAGAAAGAATAAGGCCCAGGAACTAAGCTGAGCAAAAGATGATTTACTTGGCCAAAGAAATCTTAAAATCAGGTAGATGAAATAAGATAAGGAAAATTCCAAAAGGAAAAATGTAGAAGATTTCCAAAGGAAAGACTGCAATAAAGACAAAATATTTCAACAGTTTTGGGAAACCCAACAGATATAATATATAATGTGAGTTACTGAGTTCAGTTATTTTAAAGCAGTAATTTTCAACATTTTTCCTCTCAGGGAACACATAAACTTATTACTAAAATTCTGTAGCACTCCAAACAATATATATTTTTTGTGGATCGGATGACAAAAAAAAAGGTATAACTTTGATTCATTCATACAAGATGACTATTATGTTGGCTGGTGTCATTTTTTTGTTTGTTTGTTTGACAGTCTAGGGAAAATAAGGCAGTGCCTCTGACTAATAGTCAGGTATTACATATTTTAAAAATTCTTGTAGCAAACCAGTTGAAAATCCCTGTTTTAAGGGACAATAAACTATTAGGATAATTCTTTGATGACATTTACTATATAGGTAATTAATTTGTTCAGGTTAAAAAAGCCTTCTTTTTATATTCCTGAAAATAGTGTAACTTATTTTTTATTGAATTCAGAGAGGAAGGGAGAGGGAGAGAGAGAGAGAAACATCAATGATAAGAGAAATTCATTGATTGGCTGCCTCCTGCATGCCCCCTACTGAGAATCAAGCCTTCAACCCCAGGCATGTGCCCTGATCATGAATCAAACTATGACCTCCTGGTTCATAGGTTCATACTCAACCACTGAGTCACACTGGCTGGGCAGTCTTAAGTTATTTTGAAAAATAAAAGTTTCTCTGAAAATACTTGAGCATGATCAAATCATTCTCTCTTGATATGTGAACCAAATGTTCCCATTATCTATTGCCATATCAAACGATCCAAAGTTTCACTGATTTAGTGATTTAGAAAACAACAGTTACTTTATCGTTATCTTATGGAAGTTGTGTGGACTCAGTGAGACTATCCTCTCTGGTCTTTTTGTGGTTACAGTCACAGGGTGGCTACAGTGTCCTAAGGCCCACTCACTCAATCACACCTGTCACTCTGGCTAGTAAGTCACAGACAGCTTGAGCCGTCTTGCATCTCCTATTGTCTTTATAATATCTCGATGTAGTATCTCCATCATGGTGGCTTCTCACATGGTAGCTTAGAGCTCCAACGTGCATCCCCAAAATCTTGCAGACACAATTCCTTTTTGTCTTTAGAATTCAGGCAATGTCACTTCCACTACACTTATCAAGACCATCACAAAGACTCTCAGCTTTAAGGGGAAGTGACATAGGTCCCACCCCTTGATGATGGGGAGGGGGAGGGAGGGGACATTTTAAACCATCATTCACATTTTCAAGTACAGATTATCACCCCCAATTCTTTACAAGCTTTCCGTCACTTGGGTGCGTTGAACTTTCAGGATGCTCTCAGACGGTTCACGTCTCCCTAAAACGCATGAGCACCATACACAAATGTGAATGGAACTTTATTGAGTGAAATGGCAATAAATTAGAGTGAGATAATAACTTCTCCATTGCCTGTTTTTAGAGAGACTAATTCAGAGAGAGATTTGATACAGCGCATACGATTGCAGTGGGATTGAGATGCTCATTCTGATACTCGATTGTAGGCAAAGGTTGCTTGGGAAACAGAAACTGCCAGCTGTTCCTCATCTCGGGGCTTGTTTGATGGGCTAACTGATTTTTCTTGCTCCCTGTTCTCTATTTACTCACTACTGTATCTCTGGCTACACTCCCACGTGTAGATTTTCTATTTGTGCTTTATTTTCGGGTTCTCTTTAGAAAAAAAAAAATGACTAAATCAAAATGGTATAGTTACTTATGTGTTTCATGTCTTCCAACCATGCTGTAGTCATGAGGACCTGCCTTCCGGTCAAAGAGTTTCCAGGTCAGAACATTCATGATGTACTGTTCGCAAAGGAGAGTTTACTCTGGACTTTCCCTCTCCTGCAAGGAATGTGAGTTCTGGCATGCGATTGTCAAAACACATAAATGTTTTCTGTCCCATATGTATGATGTTTAGATGTATGGTATTATTCCTCCTTGATCTGTAAATATATGCATGTTCAATCTTAGGTTTTCTGACCATTTTTGGAGGGATCTACTTAAAATGATAAAGTTTGAGCCTGGCCAGTGTTGCTCAGTGGTTGAGCATTGAGTCGGGAACCAAGAAGCCACCAGTTTGATTCCCAGTCAGGGCACATGCCTGAATTGTAACCCAATTCCCTGTGGGGGGTGTGCAGGAGGCTACCAATCAATGAAGTTTCCCTCTCATCGATGTTTCTATCTCTCTCCCTTCCTCTTTCTCTAAAAAATTGAATATATATCAAATAAAATAAAATTATAAAGTTTGAGTGAACTATTGAATAGAGAAAGACATGTTTAGATTGAAATGAAGGTGAAATAAACTAACTAGACTTCCAGACTGTATAGCCACCACTAGGCGAGTAACTGGTCCACTTGGTGGAAACACTGAATTATGAATAGATTAGACTTCATAGTCATCCCCTCTGGGTGTCTTTCCTGACCCCTCCCTATTTCACCCCAACAGTTGTCCACCCACTACTCTGTGTCTCAAATGTGTCAATGTCCTGTGCCTGTGGCTACTGTAGGAACCATCTGCCTTACAGGTTTGCCTTACTGGCACCCCCCTAACACATATGAAATTGGGAGCCCCTAAATTGTCCAGGCATTTCAGTTGTTTTGTATCCCTAGTTTGCTGCAGAGTGATGCACTTGTAAGATATTTTGGAAGAAAAGGAAAGGCATACTGGCAGGTTATTCTAAATTAGTTTCACAGATTTTCTTCAGAGCAAACTTGGCAGGGCCTCAGTATCAGCTCCTGACACTGACCGTTCTCACTCAGAAGATACCAGCATGGAAATTAAGTGGTAGAAGCAGTAAAGTGGACTGGACCACTTTTCATTGCTTGTTAGAACAAAGACATGACTGTAATCTATAACGCCACTCTCCCTCTCTTTGTCATGCAGAAAACTCCAGAGAAGAGAAAGCTGATGCCATGTCTGTCAAAGGGGAGAGAATTTGTATTTAGTTGAGTCCCAGTTGTAGCTTTATGGTTGTATTGATGGCTTTTGGGGGGAGGTCCTCCTCAGCTACAGGATAGAACTTGTCTCATTTTCTCTCACCAGCCCCTATCAGTTCATATAGAATTCCAGAATTCTGATAAACTGTCATGTGGAAAAAATGATAAAGTGATTTATGCTCAATTTTTGCTGGAAGGGAGAAATGCAAGGGCTGTCAGTCTTGAGTCTTGAGAACAAATGAGTTACAGTTCATGAGGCAGCTCAATAAGGCTATCATTTCCCATCAGCTCCCATCACTGACAGCCAAGATTTACTGGCTGGAGAATGGGAAGGGGGCCGCGATTTGGTGCCAGGTGAATCGGCACTATTATTCTATCAACCAGCCTCATATAGACAGGAGGCTACCATGAATATTTGATGGTATGTCTTCCCAGAAATGCTAGTGAAACATTGCGTTACTTTTCTTCCATTTGCTGGAGCTTCTCTACTCTATTCACATGCATGTGCATCTCTTTGAAAAATGACCACTTAGCCACAGAGGCACTAGGATTGTTTGTTTTTGCTGCTCCAGCTGGTGGCATGTTCCTCTTGGCAGTCAGGGCATGTGGTACACTAATTCATTGTCCTGCGTCCTCACAGGATGCACTGAAAAAATCCCTCATCTACCGAGACGTTCCATACATTACATCTATCATTATCCATCTGACACAGTAGCAAAGAGCGGACAACCTCCAGCTCCCTTTGTGCTCATAGAAACCAGACTTCAATCTGTGGCATTTGCTGTGTTCTCTAGGCAAATAAAAGGTGGAGAGGTGGGGGTGGATTCAGATTAGACCAAAAAACAATTCTTGTTGATTTTCTTTGAAGTAGAAATACATAACTTTATAGAATCTAAACTATAATAGGCCTCTTTTCCTTGAGGCATTAGTTTTCAGTCGGAGGTTCCTTACCTCATTACCCATGGGTAGGGTTTATTTTCCTAGGAAGCACATTGTAACCTTTGCTCTCTGGAGCCAGAAAAATGTATTTCTCTAATTTCTAGGAGAAAGGTTAGTATTCAAAATTAACTCAGGATGGTTTCATCATTTCCCAGTGTAATTTTCAGAGTATCAGTTCAAAACAATCATAAGTGTTGTGTGATCATATGGAGAATTGGGAGCATATAAGGGCGGAAGTTTTTGAGTTGCTGGGTATTTTGCTTGCCTTTCTAGTGGCACTACATAGGCAGATTGCTTCATTGAATCATGAAACTTTAACGTCTCTCAAGAAATCATTTTAACATTCAGTCAAGTAAAATATTGAATAAAATATGTTCCTCTATATCAGTGATTTTCAACCAGTGTGCCACAATAATTTTAAAACATTCAATGCCTGATTATTTAATCAGGGGCTCTGACCTCTTTTCCCTCAAATAAAAAAATAAAAAATAAGGACAAAAGCCAAGACAATAGTCATCCAGTACAAATGAATAAAAATTATACCTATTTTTTTTGGTCAGATCAGCAAAAAATATATCTTTTGGTGTGCTGCAGAATTTTAGTAATTAGTTTTGTGTAATGAGATGAAAAGGGTTTACTCTCTATATGAGTATGATTCTGGTTACTGAGCACCAGTCATTCCTGCCCTGTGAGTTGTTGATATAAGTCTTCAAATCTGTAGAGAATTTTTATAAGAATTTATTTGAGCTACACTGATGATATATGCCAGGGAGCAACATTTCAAATGCCCCAAAGGATAGCCATTTTGCAGCTTTTCTTATGTTTTTAAAAGTAATGAGGGAACATAATAAAGATTATGTGGAGGTGGGAGAAAGCCAGGCAGGGACTGTATTACAGAATAGTTAACAAGATTACGCGTCCTGGTTTATTTCAAATGGAAATGAGTTGCTGAAGGCAAACATTTTGCTAAAAACATATGTCTGGAGCATGACTCCCTGCCATGAGCTGCCCAACTAGGAATCTATGATCAGATCATCCTGTGAGATTACATTCCACAGAACACCATTATTATTATTATTATTATTATTATTATTATTACTACTACTACTATACTACTACTACTACTACTACTACTAGAGGCCAGGTGCACAAAATTTGTGCACTGGGTGGGCATCCCTCAGCCCAACCTGCCCCATCTCAGTCTGGGAGCCTTCAGGGGGTCCTAGTGATGGCTTAGGCCTTGGTCCCAGCTGTGCCACAGCGCGGCTCGCACACCCCCCTAGGCGGGCCCATGGGTCCACTGGGGGCCTTGCTCCAGGGCAGGCAGCATGGCATGCCTGCCCATGAACCCCTGGCAAGAGTGGCCTTGGAGCTGGGTTGCGCTGCACTCTCCCCGGGGGCCTTGCTCCCAGCGCAGGCTGCTCAGTGTGCCTGCCCCCTAAACCCTGGCAGGAGTGGCCTCAGAGCTGGGTGGTGCCAGGGCTGGGGGTGGGCTCCAAGCCACGCCATGGCTGCTTGGAGCCCCCATTAGCCTTGGTGTGTGGTGTGTGTCCGCTGGGGCAGGGGGCATGCTCTGAGCTGGTTGTGATGTCCTGGCCTAATTGGCATATTTCTCTCTTATTATATAGGATTATATTATTCTTATTATTTTGTACAGAGTTCTCTAATCTCTTAGCAATATAGGTTTGAGGCTGTGGGAGCCAAGTGCTTCCATGGTTCAGGGTTCAAGTCTTTGTGAGACAGCACGTAAAGTGTGCAAAAGGTGGACAGAAAATTTCAAATCATAGAGATAAAAATTTTGAGTTTTAACTTCTGTGTACATTCATTCAGAAAATATTATATGCAGGCACTGTTCTTGCTACTTATACACTTTTGAGTTCCTTAGCTTGTAAATTAATTAGGAGAGGTAGAAATAAAACAAATTATAAAGAAAAGTTTCAGAAAGTCATAAATTTTTGAGAGAACTAATCAGAATGAGATTTTTTTAAAAAAAGAGTGACATTATTGATTTCAGTTTGGGAGTTAAGAACATTTCTCTGAGGCAATGGCTTTTAAGGTGAGATGTGCATGACTAGAAGGAATATGGCAACTGAGGTCTCAAGGGGGAACATTCTCAGGGGAGGGGATACCTGGAACAGTAGCCCCAGGATAGGACCTGATTAGCATGCGTGGGAAATTAAAAGAAAGCCAGAGGGCAGACCATAGAGGCCTTGGTAAGCCACTAAGTTGGTCTCCCTTAAGTTCTCTTTCTGGCCTCAGGGAAGCAAATACACCTAATAGGGTATTTTTAAAATAGGAAAATAAATATACTATTCATGAATAGTCTTTATTTTATTTTATTTTTAATATATTTTTTATTATTACATATGTGTCCTCATCTTCCCATTATCCCCCAACAGCCCCTTCATGAATATTCCTAACAGCCATTATAGCTAATGTTAAATAGCTATCAGTGTTTTTATTAACTCTTGCTATTATTCAAAACCAAAATTCAAGGGAGCAAATTTGGAGATCTATGTAGCTTCATTAAGCTATTCAGGAATGTGTCATCATCTCACCCAGCAACTAGGACACTCCCAGGGGTTATACAAAATGGAAGTTTTTTATAGAAAGAGGGGTGGGATGAGGGAGCTACTGACAAAAAAAAAAGGATTATTTGGGCTGGAACAAGGGGCAGGGCTTCATCATACAGATTGCCTCTTTAGGTTGAGCACCGTGTGTACGGCAGATTACCTTGCTTGTGCTTGACCAGAAAATTCCAGACTAGCTATGATAACATTTCTGGGGGAGATTAGATCTAGATTTGCTTCCATGGCCTTTTAGCCTGAGTGATGCCATCGGGGCCTGTGGCTTTCTCTTTAACACTCTGTAACTCTACCAGAGGAAACAGTGCTCCTTATCCCTGCTCATAGGAGCAGTTCAGAGGCCTTTCTCACCCCTTCTTCTCAAGCTCAAGGAGGAAATACCAGCAAGAAGGAATTTTCCAGTTAAAGTATTTCAAGCTCACAAATGATTGTCTTCCTACCATTACAATATTATACAATACAGGACAGTTTTTACTCATTAAGTTTAGTACCGATCTCATTTATATGAGTCAATACAGGGGAACAAAATGGGTTTCAGGTTTGTGTGTTCATTCATATAAACACATGACTGCTTTTTTGAAACAGAAACATAGCTGAGTGAAACTTTCACCTGCAGAATGGGGATATTCAGTACGAGAGCTACTTCTCTTGGTGCCTCTTCCTCCCACAGCCAACCTGCCTTCAGGGTACATAGTATGAATTGACTGAATTATTGGCCATATTTTTGACTGAACGAATGGTGTCCATATTTGAAATATTCTAATTTTTTTGCAAAATTCATATTTAGCTTGCTTGATTAGCTCAAAACCACTGTATGTGCCTAACTGAGATGGTTGTATCATAGTGGTTGAGGCTTTTAAGCCTTTAGCCATAAGATACACATATAAGAACATTTCAGGGAAATTGGAGTAACCATGTTACTTATACTCTAAAATGATTTATGAGGTTAGAATATTCACTTTTATGCAGTAATAACTATTTAATATAAACTACCAAACTTGTCTTATATTAAACATTTTACTCTTGAATTAGACCTTCATTCTATATCAGCAATTTTCAACCTTTTTTATCTCATGATACATATAAACTAATTACTAAAATTCTGTGACACACCAAAAAATATATTTTTTGCTGATCTGACCAAAAAAAAAAATAGGTATGATTTTGATTAATTTACACTAAATGACTATTGTCTTGGCTATTGTCATTTTTTTTATTTGACAACCTAAGGGAAAAGAGGTCAGTGTTCCTGGCAAAATAATCAGGTATTGTGTGTTTTAAAATTTTTTGAGGCACCCAGTTGAAAATTGCTGTTCTTTACAGTTGTCTCTAAATATCCATGGATAATTGGTTCCAGAACCTCCCACAAATACCAAAATCCAATAAATCCAATTTTTTTGGAGAGGTCTCTTACCTAAAATGAGGTAGAATGTGCATATAACCTATGCACATTCTCTGTGTACTTTAAATCATCTCCGGATTATGTGTAATACGTAATCCAATGTGAATGCTATGTAAATAATTGTTAAACTGTATGTACTATAATGACAGGAAAAGCCTCTTTACC
>PVJC01005543.1:0-58436 GCA_004026665.1 Murina feae | reverse complement strand
AGCTCCCATTGACCCAACGTCCCAGCAAGGCTGGCTGGACGCAGGTTCTGGAGTTTTTTCTCCTATAATTGATACTGTTCCTTGAAGGCCTGGGGTTATCTTCTATAATTGATACACTGTTCCTTTAAGGCGGCCTTCTAACTAACGAAGCCTCCTCTGCTTCACCTCGCAGCGTCTATAATGAAACAATTGTTACTTTCACTGGTTAGGCTGGAGCTGCTCTTTCCTTCAGCTCTGGAGGATTCTATGATTGTTACATTGTTTCAAATGTTTCAAATCTGTGTTTCGCTAGAGCCAGTTTAAGTGGAGAGGCCGCAGCTTCACTTTCGCTCCTGCCGCAATGGAAAGGGCTGTTTACTCAGGTCCGTGAGTGGCGGCCGCCATGTTGGCTGGGCTAATTTGCATACAGCCGCTCTGATTGGCTGGTGGGTGTGGCTTACCCTGTCTCGGAGAAACGGTTAATTTTAATATTTCGCTTTTATTAGTTTAGATAGATGGCTTTCATTAGTCAGACTTGATTTAACCAACATTCTTCCCAGAGTTGAAAGTTTGTCCCTCTAAGGGCCTTCAGTTTTCTTCATTCTTGCCCAATCAGGCCCTATATCCTAATATTGTCAGCTTCTTGTCCCCTTTCCATCACTATCTTTTCTCTATGCTTCTGTTTTGAGTTTGTTTTGAATATCAAGATAAATCTCAAAGAAATAGTTACCATGTAATTCCTTGTAGGGCTAGGCAGGCTCTTAGCAAGGAGGAGAGTGTGTGGGAGTAGAGGGAGGATGGGAGAGGGATTGAACAGACTCAGGAGCAGCAGGATTTGGAGGCAGCGGCAGTGGGGTAGGGTGTGGTGGTAGTGGTGCATAAGGAACTTGAAAAGAGGAGCTCTCAGGCTGGAACATCTTTCTGTGGAAATCAATGGTGGGGTTAAAAGGGGTCAGTTTATTTTTGTTGGTGGTTTCCTTTTCTGTTTGTTTCACCATTTTGATTTTGACATGGTAATGTTTTGATTTTGTGACTATTTTATAGTGGAAAACACTATGAGTTTTTTAAAAATAGACAATTTACAGCAATGTGCTGGGATTGGCTCTCGTGTACATCCAAACTGGTGTATCTTAGAACAAGCTTTCATCTTGTTGTTTGGACACTTCTGGAAAATTCTGGAAAAGACTTCAAATGCACAGGCAATCTTCTGATGTACTCTGTCCCATTTTTGGATTATAAAGATTAAGTTGTCAGGCAAAACTAAGTAGAATAAACCAAGATCTAGACACTCTCACTTTCCTTTTCTTATCTCCTTTTTCTATCAGATAAATTTATATGAGTATTTTTAAACTTGGTCTAGATTTAGCTAAAAATGAGAAAGATCAAAGTATCTTGCCAAACAAGATCTACTCATATTTCCTCGATGTTGATGATGATGACATTAGGGAATATCTACTGAGGACTTACTGTCTTGTAGGGACCAAGACAATCTATCA
Organism: Murina feae; assembly: GCA_004026665.1. Lineage (NCBI taxonomy): Eukaryota > Metazoa > Chordata > Mammalia > Chiroptera > Vespertilionidae > Murina > Murina feae. The sequence continues at coordinate 56,961 of PVJC01005543.1, read as the reverse complement.
CACATATGTATTACATATATTATTTCATTCACTTCTGCCAGCAATCTGAGGGTAATGATTACTCCCAGTATAAAAATGAAAAACCTGAGCTTTAGAAAGACTAACCTTCCTAATGGCACCCAGCGATTTAGTGGTGGAGCTAGGAGTTGAACACTGGTCTGTTATTTCTTTTTTTAAAAAAATTTTTTTTACTAATTACATACAGTTTTACAAAGATTAGTACATATATCTCTTTTTTCCCCTGCCCTTCCCCCCACCTTCCCTACCCCCTAGTATTTTGTGTCCATTGGTTATGCTTAAATGCATGCATAAAAGTCCCTTGGCTGATCTGTTACTCCCCTACCAACCCTTCCTGTCCTTATTGCTGTAATTTGACAGTCTGTTTGATGCTGCTCTGCCTCTATCTATTTTTGTTCACCACTTTATCATGGTTATTATTATCCATAGATGAGTGAGGACATGTGGTATTTTTCTTTCATTGACTGGCTTATTTCGCTTAGCATTATGTTCTCCAGTTCCATCCATGCTGCTGCAAATGATAAGAACTCCTTCCTTTTTACAGTGGCATACTATTCCATTGTGTAGATGTACCACAGTTTTCTAATCCATGGTCTGTTATTTCAAAGATCCTGGTCTCCTTCTATATACAGTATTTATACATGAGGTGTTTTTGTTATTGTTCTTCTTTTTCATGATACTCTTTAGCAGATGGAATCCACTTGTGTTAATATAATTTCTATTTTTAAGAGGCATACTCTATTTTCTTCTGGGTGAATCTATAAGGAGGGAAATGTTATCACTCGAGATATTAGCAGCCGATGGATTACAGGTAGGAATGATCAAATTGACCAATGAGAGGAGGACAAATTTCATGATTTATTGACATTAACTGCTGGTGGTGGTGTTCTTTGAAACCCAAATGATAATTTTTCATTATACTATTAAATTGACTACAGAGAGCACTGTGAATTCTGACAGACTTTTGTTCCACAAACATTTATCTCTGTTTTAAAATAAGTGTTTGTCCAGCACTTTGTCACCTTCATCAATCTCTTCATGAGCAATGCTGGGAAAGCAAGAATTGCGATTCCCATTTTATAGAAGTGGAAAGTGAGAGTCAGAAGAAAAGTAACTTGTTATAAATATTTTAGCATGTCATTAGGCCTTAAAGTTTCTAGCTTGTTGCTAAGCTTATTTAGTTTTCCCAGTGACGGAGTTGTGCTGTCTCTTTCTAAATGAGCATAGCAACTTTTAAGAAAGGCAATATATTTGAGTTTGGGGTTAACATTTGTGCCATACATTATTCAATCCCACTAAAGCCCTCTACTTACATACATTTTTCTTTTGTTTTTGTCTTTTTAGAGATTATATTCTAAAGGTTGGAAAATAATAGAATATGTCTGACTCTCATTCCCTTGTGTTAAATAAAGAAGAGACAGTCTTTCTTTTGTACATTAAAAAAGAATAATATATAAGGACTATTCACTACAAAGGAAAAATTAATAGTACCAAATGCTCATGCTGAAGAATCCTGGTGTTGTGAGGAAAGTAAGACACACAGACAACTATATGGTAATATAATATTAACTATAGTTTACATTTATTGAGTGCCCACTGCATTCCAGGCACTCCACACACATTGTTTTATTCAAGCCTCACTTTAGTCCTCTGAGGAAGGTAATATTATTATCCTCATTGTATGTTTGAGAAAACGAAGACTTAAATAGGTTGAACAATTTGCCTGAAGACATGTAACCAGGAAAGCAGAGCCAGATCTCAAAATGCCATGGTCTGACTCCCAAATAGATGAATCCTCCTTCTTTGCTCTTCCTTTTCAAAATTGTTTAGCTATTTATGGCTCATAAGTTTTAGAATAAATTTTTCAATTTGCCTAAAATATCTTGCTGGTGTTTTATTTGCAATATAACATCTTTAAAGATTAATCGGGAGAAACAAGACATTTTAACAATAAGTTGTTTTATCCAAGACCAATGGCTCTCCATTTATTCAAATGTTCTTTTATGTTGCTAATAAAAATACTTGCTCTTCTTCATAAAAACCTTGTGCATTTTTAAAACAAATCCAAGTAACAATTTTATTTTATTCTAGAGCATATTTTAAATATAGATTTTAGTGCTTTTGATGGTGTTATTTATTTATTTAAAATGTTTTAGTGCTCACATTATTGCAGGTGTCCCCTTCCCCTTCCTGCTCCCCTTTGCCCTTGTCTACCCCCTTCCCGTGGCCCTGCTGTCCCCATTTATGAGCTTTGAATCTAGGTTCCTCATTCTGTTATAACATTCAGTCCTTTCACAGTGCAAAAATATTCCTTGTCTTCTTGCTTCCAGTGTCCCTAACAGGTGATAGCAAGTTATCATTGTTCTTTTTTAGGTTGTCTAATCTCTCTCTCTACAGATAGCTTAAAGAAATTTGATGTCTCTTAATTTATGATAAAAAATTTGTTTTTGAGGTCTCTTAATTTATCATAGTGTATTTAGATATAATTTTTTTTCCTGTTGGGTACTTTTTATTTTAGGTATTGAAAAAATAAAACAAGATGTGGTTTGGCTGCATAAATATAATGCCAAATATATTAATGTGCATGAATGATCTTTCATATTTGCCTACTTACTATGCAGAAAATAATATCTATCCACTTATTGATTCTTATTATGCTAGACTCTGTGTGAAGAGTTTTGTATGCATTATTTTTTAACCATTACAACAGCTTTTATAGATACTACTAGAGGCCCAGTGCACAAAATTTGTGCACGGAGGGAGGGGTGTCCCTCAGCCCAGCCTGCACCCTTTCCAATCTGGGATCCCTCAGGGGCGTCTGACTGCCCACAGAGATCAAGCCTAAACCAGCAGTTGGACATCCTTCTCACAATCCAGGACTGTTGGCTCCTTACCTCTTGCCTACCTGATTGCCCCGAACCACTCTGCCTGCCAGCTTGATCATCCCCTAACTGCTCCCCTGCCGGCCTGATTGGCACCTACCTACTCCCCTGCTGGCATGATTGTCCTCAACTGCCCCTCCCCACCCGCTGGCTTGATTGCCTCCAACTGCCCTCCCCTGAGGGACTGAGGGGAACTCCAAATGGATGAGGTGGGGCTGAGGGGACTGGGTGCTGCCATTTTGTGGCTGTGGGCACTTCCATCTTGTGAGAGTGTGGCAGTCAATTAACATATTCCCTCTTTATTGGCTGTGGGTGCCGCCATCTTGCAAGGGCATGAGAGTCAATTAGCATATTCCCTCTTTATTAGATAGGATTGTTATTTCTATTCTTAGGATATAATAGAATTGAAGTTTAAAATACTTTCATAACTTGCGAAAGGTCATTTAGCTAAGGCAGAATCTAAGTCCAGGTTGTTTAACTCAAGATGTTCCCCATATCACATTGTTACCTTATATGTCTAGTAATAGACACATCATGACAAATTTTTCCTACTTGATTGATCAGTACTCTAAATATGTATGATTTCAGCCAGTAATTTTTTAAAAAGAAAACTTTTTCTTAACTACAACTAAAAGTAAATGACATAATTACTTACATTTATATGTGTGTGGGGAGGGAGACAGTTTTCATGCAAACTGCTTTGAGAATAATTTAAATTTGGTGCAATTGGCATGAAAACTAGCTAACTGCAATGTCTGTCAGAGCGGAGAATGGCTGTGCAAATGAAATGGTTAGGGACACGCTTTGCTCGTTACTCTTTCTTCTGAAAACTGTCATCCCCTGCTTACTGTTGAATAGTTCCACTATTAGTAAAACAAACGTAAGGTCCACGTTTGAAAGAAGAAAGATTGTTAACTGAGAGCCGTGGGTCAGGTTCTAAGCCTCTCTGTCTTGGTCCATCTGAGTACACATTTGTCATTTGTAAATCCTGTTAACTGTTTTTCCTAATGTTGCTCCTCTGTTTCTAGATCTGATGACAAGTTGGAAAGGCAGCGGTAGTATCAGAATCAAAGTGATAAAAATGGGCAGGGATGCTGAGGTAGTGGTGGGAAGAATTTAATGCTGATTCTAGAGTCATTTTCTTCCTAATTAATCAGAGGTCAAATTATAATCTCCAAAGAATATATGTGATTTGAGTTTCAAATACAAACAAGTGCTGTTTCAGTTCTTTTGCCTGTCACCTTTACCATGCCTCTCTCTAATGTCTTACTGATTCTGTATTGAATTGAGACAACGTCAATGTAGGAGGAAATTTTTTTGACGGAAACAGATAAAACTTGTGGGCAGGAAGCTATTTCTTCTGTTTTTCTTTGAACTCCTACATTTGTGAATCTCCTATTGGGTTGGGAAATTTTATTTTATTTATAGGTGTTCACTTGTAAAAAAAAGAGGCTATTGTGTTCTAAAAATAGTTTGATAGAATTCAAATAGTACTGGTTGCTGTGACTGTAACTTTTTAAAAAATATATTTTTATTGATTTCAGAGAGAAAGAAATAAAGTGATAGAAATATCGATGATGAGAGAGAATCATTGATTGGCTGCCTCCAGCATGCCCCCTACTAGAGGCAACCTAGGCATGTGCCCTGACCTCGAATCAAACAGTGAATTCCTAGTAAATAGGCAGACACTCAACCACTGAGCCACACTGGTCGGGTGATCGACTGTAACTTTTATGGTTATACCTGTCATAATATTAACTACAATTTATTGAAATGTGACAAAAAATTGGAATACACTATTTATGGTCCTCTCAACAATCTGTGGGGTAGCTATTGTTATCCTCACTTTGCAGATGAGCAAACTAAAAGAAAGTTCTCAAGGACACCAAACTATAAATGTCAAAGGCAGCCTTTAAATGGAGATGTATCTTCAGTGCCCCTGTCCCTCACCCATCACTACCTTTTCATCTCCTTACCTAGAGTATAATGGATTTTTACCTCTTTTCACTGTGCTCATTCATTGTCTTTATTGAACTCCCTTTGCTCTTTCTCCCTTGGTACCATGTCAGTAAATGCCTTGGTTTTGAGTAGTTAAATGATGACATCGTAGGCCAAAGACCTGTGTTTTTATTTTCAGAGCACGTTTACTATTTAACAGTTTTCTAAATAAAACATTTCTCTGCTCAATAATTTTGCATGGATTCAGACTTGTATCAACTTACTTTTGGATTGGAGGTGGGAGAGCAGGAAGCATGTGCAAACACAAAGACTATTTACTATGTTTGTTGCAGTTTTTTTTCTCTTGACATAGCTGAATCCAGTAAAAGAATTATGCCTTCAGTGTTATATAACCCACTGATGAACTGTTACCAGAGACCTCTACAGATTCGATTCAGTTAGGAGGTTGCCTCCTCTGCCTGAGCCCTCTGATGAATGTTCTCCCCTGCTGTTTCATAGTGCCTGCAATGATTAGTTTCCTGGGATCTCTACAGTTCAAAGGCTAATGTACAGTTAAATCAGATAATATGATTTCTAGAACCAAGGATGTCTATTCATGCACTGTCCAACATGGCAGTCACTCGGCACAGGAGGTTATTTAAATTAAAATTCAAGAAAGTTTAAATGAATAAAAAAAGTAAAAATTAATTTCTTTGTCATACTAACCGCATCTCAAGTGCTTAATTAGCCATGTGGGGTTATGGCTACTGCAGTGGACAGTGAAGCTGTAGAAAATGTCCATCATTGCAGAAATTTGTATTGGACAGTTCTGCAGCATAAAAATGACAAATAAAGTTAAGAATAGTTAGTTCACAGGGCATTCTGTTCAGCGTCACTTGAGTTACAGAATAAAATGGGTCATGCAGCATTGCGATTCCCTTTGTATTTATTTGCTTCATAGATATCTACTGGGAGGAAGCGATTTAGTCATAAGCACACACAGTGATTGACTCTCAGTGGCTCATAAAATGTTTGCTCAGTGTTGCATGAATGAGAATCAAGAAAATAAGATGGATAGAGTGAATATTTGGGCAGTCTAAATAAAATAGCCATTTTCTTTCCAGGCTGAATTATGTTAGCCTTCAAACTGGAATAGTTGATCAAAGAGTGTTCCAGTTGTCCAGACTCTGAGGCCTAAAACCATCTGTCACTAGAAAAGGGAAAAGGAAGCCAGAGCTTACTCGCATGGTCAAGTTCAGTTGACTCTGATTTGGACAGGGTGTCTAAGTCAGGGTGGAACATGTTGCTTCTTCTAGTTGAATGAGATGCTGTAAAGGAAAGTAATCTTTTTATTCTAAGTATTTTAATTTATTTTCCACTCTAGAGCTAAGTCAGGAATAAGATTGAAGAAATTATTGGGAAGTCATTTACAGAAGCTTTTATCTTTTGGGTTACGAGAAAGCCATGATAAGGAAACCACTTGTCTTGGCAAAGTAATGTATTAGATTACAGCAAAATACAGAGCTACTATGTCTTTATTTTCATGTCTTACATGTTTATAAGCATATTATATATATAAATAAAGAGAATGAATTACAATTGTGGTTACAGTAGAGAACATTTTTCTGTGTGTGCTTGTGTGTGTGTGTGGTTGGTATGGCTGGGGAGGGGAATGGAATCAGGATTCGTTTTGGCACTGTGAAAGAGAGTTGGACTTGAGATTTAGTTGACATAACTCTTGCCTGTAGTTTACCACATGTTTTATGGCAGGCCATCTTTCATATGGTCACTTAGATAAACAATAACTAAAGCTTGTGTAATTAACCTCGCCATGTACGTGATTTTGTCAGTCATTCAGTCATTCCATGGCTGTCACAGTTCACTTTCCTCTTTGTCCAGAGCTGCACCTGCTGACCCAGTTCTATGGGCATGTGCTCGAGTTATTTTTCCACTGAGAGTGCAGGGTTTTATGCTTCCACTTGTATCCTCTAACCTGGTCCTCATTTTGTCTAGACAAGCATTTTTTGAGTTAGCAAACTCCAGCTAGCATACAGAACAAGAACACCTGATTCCAACACGGATTAGATTTGACTTCTATTTTGCTTTAAATTTTATTTTTCAATTAAAGTCTATATTTAATATTATTTAGTATTATTTTCAGGCATACATAATGGTTAGCTTAGTGGTTAAATAATCATACTTTACAAAGTGTCCCCTCTTCCCCGATATTTCCAGTACCCACCTGGCACCATGCATAGTTATTACAATATTATGAATAATATTCCCTAAGATGTACTGTACATCCCTGTGACTACTCTTGGGAGATGGGGTGGAAAGGTAAAGGAATTAAGAAGTACAATTTGGTAGCTGACTCCTAACCTGATTTCATTAACTGGATGCTCTCAACAACTGACACATGAAGGGAATCAGCAGCTCAAGGCCCATCCTCGGGCTTTCTTGCTGTAACTTTTACATGGGAATGTGCCTTGGGAGGGTAGCTTCAGATGAGAACATTACGGAGTTGTTTTGGTATGATCTCCAGCAATCCTGAAGTTATATATGGAGACCAGGAAGGCATTGATTTAGGTTTTCTTAAATTCTATTCCCCCAAATACAGCACTACACAAGAAAGAGAGATGAAAACCAAAGGAAATTAATCAATCAATACTCCTTTAAAAATAGTTTATGATTGTAGCTTTTTAGTTATCTAAATATTTATTCTTTTTCTCTTAATACTTTATAGCTTTGTGGACTTTTTGGGGAAAAAGTAAATCTTTTTATAGTGTAATAACACTTTAATGTCAAACTGATTAGAAAGTAATTGGCTACTCACGTGATAGATATGTTTGAAAAAGTGGTAAAGTGTCTCCCAGCTGGCGTGGCTTCACGGTTGAGTGTGGACCTGTGTACCAGGAGATCACGGTTCCCTTTGTGTTTCCGGGTTGATAAATGATTCTCTCTCATCATTGATGTTTCTCTCTCTCCCTTCCTCTTAGAAATCAATAAAAATATATTTAAAAAAATAAAAAAGAACGGCAAAGTGTTTACCACACAATTTTGTTTTCTCTTTCCTTTCTAAACACTTTTCCTTTGCTACAACAAATAAGGTTTCTCCTTGCAACCTTGCTCCATCTGCCAGTCCTATTAAAAAAAAAGAGAGAGAGAGAGAGAGACTGCAAGCCAAATTCAGCTCCGTGGGAGTTCAGGAATAATAAAGAACTGGAACACGGCTGGTCCTGCCATCCCACACAGAGCAGACAACACTGTGAGTTAGCATTGCTGGTAAATCATACATAATCAAGAGATAAATTTCCCCTGTGTTTTGATAGAAAGCAGGTATTAAGCGGTGAGTTGGAAGGAATACATCAAGCTGCTGAGCTAATAAAAAAAAAAAAAATCCTAAGAAATAACACTAGAATATTGAACCCGGTTGAAGAAAGCTTTGGCTGCTTGCCTGACAAGGTGTGTCAGCGATGGGCAAGAGAACAGGTTCTCTCCGGACTTCCCGGCAGCGCACAGCTGCCCAGGGAGCTGCGTTATTAAGAGATCCAAGTGCGCCCTGAGGATGTTAGCTGGCACGGACTCGGGCAGGCAGCCCCGGAGAGCCGAGCCGGGAGCGCCCATCCAGAAGCGCCTGTCAGTGTCTGTGACAGGCTACACGGTGCTGAACTCCATCGCGGACAGGTGGCCAGTCACTGTCTAAAGCCCCACGGTCACACGCAGATCGATGCCGCCCTGGAGCAGGTGATTCACTCCTGACAGGTGCGAAGGAGTCCTTGCCGCGCGAAGAATGCTGCCAAGAGCGCATTTGAAACCGGGCAGCCACTGCTGGACCCTCTTTAACTTAGTTTTCCAATTAGCTTCTCTAACATTAAACATCTACCCATTTTGATAGCAAGAAGAGTTCAACGTGACTGGAAAAGAAGCCTGAGTGTGGCAGGTCTGAGGGACACACCAGCCGCTGTCAGAGATCATGTCTTTACTCCTCCATCTTTTCTTACGGTGGATGATGCAAGTGGCGGAAAGCCCTGTAGGTGAAGCAAACCACTTCTCCCATCGCCAAGAGGACTTTCCAGGTACCTCGATGAGCTTGGTGTTCTTCATAGGAGCGTGCAACCATTTCGGGAAAAAAAAAATTGAAATGAAAACAAAAAACAAAATCTATGTGTCCCTTTGGTGAAATACTCCAGAGCGATGCCAATGGCTGAGAGGCTTCCCGAGGACAGTTCTGGGCCATTCTCATAAGGACGTTTGGGAATCCGTTCATGGCGAGCCCCTCTCTTTAGTTTGGACAGTTGTCTGCAGGCACAGGCATGTTAAAAATTGGGCTACCTCGGGGTTCGACCTCCCATTGCCTCTAGATTAGCCATGTAAATGGACCTCCTCTGCCCCCCCTCCCACTGCTCTGAAAGAAGCTGCATCCCCATCTCTGGGGCACCTGCATAATGTTTAGGCTCCAGATGAATGGGGTTGCTGGGATGATCCTTCCTTCACCCTGAGGATCTTGCTACCCAGTTGTTCCCATCTGGGGGTGATTGTACCGTCCCCCGCCAGGGGACATTTGGCAATGTGCAGAAGTATTTTTGGATTCCAGTGCTGGGGGATCATCTAGTAGGCAGCAGCCAGCCAAGAATGCCGTTACACACCTTGAAATGCCCAGGACAGCTCCTATTCAGAAGTGACCTTAAAATGTTGGTGGCTTGCTGGAAGGTGTTAAACTCCGTCATGGACAGGACATGGAGTTTAACATATTATTTGGCCCAAAGTGTCAGTAGTGCTGAGGTTGAAAAACCTCTTGCTACACTGCATGATGATAGCAGACCTTTTGGTCCATTCCTCTGCCCAGGTGACCTGTTCCAGGAAGCCAGCAGCACAAAGGCAGCAGGGGGCTGAAGCATGCGCTGCCAGGGAGGGGAGCACTTGAAGACTCAGCTTTTCTGGGGAGACGATCTCTGTGATCTTTGTCTCCCGGGCTAGCATTTCAACCTTGGGAGAAGGTGCTCAAGAAGAGCTGAGCTCTCTCCCCACACACTGTGGATAAGTACATGAGTGGCTCCCCAGAACACCTTTCTTTACTTCACAGATCATTTACTATATACGTTCTATTATGTATTAGCTGCACATGACCAGTTACTTAACTGGTGTCAGGTGCCTGCTAAGTGCTTTATGGAGGTTAATTTATTTCTCTCTTACGGTATGAACCGATGTCATTGTGAGTGCCCTTTGTGTATATGAGGAAACTAAGGCTTAAAGGCAGGCCACACTTCATAAATATTGAGCTAAGATATGAAGCTGAGTCCAGTTTGACAGTGAAACATGTATTCTTAAGCAGACTGCCAAATTGGGGAGCACCCAAAGAGGTATGATGGAGAACAATAGCTGAGACAAACATACTGGCCTGAAGATACTTTGCCATGCTTGAATTGGTAATATTTAGGCATAAACACCACAAAAATAAAGGACTTAGGCTTTTACAAAGTCATCTGAACCAAATGTCAGGGAAAGAGCTGCTATGCAAGAATTCTAGAACAAAGTGCTGCGAAAGTAAGTGATTATTTTTCCGTATCTTCTACATGGGCTAGTAATTGGTGCACAGTAGATGCTAGATTTCCATTGTGTTGAGTTAATGATCAGAGTCAGAGAAAGATTTCCATGGTGACATTATCTATCAAACTCATGTCGCTTCAAATGTCAGCAGTTCCTTTCAGAATAACTTAACTAAACACAATCAAATCCAAGCAGACATCCTCTAGCAGCTTATGGAACACAAGGACATATTGAAGTGTAAGGCCATGGGAAGAACTCAGGTTAGTTCTAGAAGGCTCTTGGACCTTCATTCTAGTGTTGGGCCCAACTAACAATGCTGTTTGAGTCTCAAGTCAAAGATCTGAAGAGCTTCCACTTGGCTTCTGCTGAGTCAGTAAATTGTCTCCCCCAGGTCAGGTGATAACTTGGTCTGATAAGTTGTTGGCAAGAGACAAGGCAGTGCAAATGCGGATAGCAAGCAACCACTGTTTGTGACACAGCAATGTACAGAGGAGGAATGTGTGGCCAGGATGGGCACTTACTAAAATGCGTGGGTTGTCAATGTTGCTGCCATAAGAATTTACCTAGTGACCTCTCAGCCTGATACTAATACCTCCTGACTTAGCATACCTGTGAGAGAGTAGGTTTTGTTAGCTTTCATTAGCTCTTGCAATTGTTTGTGTGTTTGGAACTTAGTTTAGGGAGAATAATGTCCAAAGAAAGCACATTATTAAAGTGATTAGATTTTTATACTTGGTAATTGGCAAACACCTATTGTTGGCAGATGAAAGTTTGTTTTAACTGACGTGCTGCTTTTCTGAATTAGATGGGCAAACGAATGGTCATAGGCTTCTCTTTCAGTTTCAAAGTACAGAATGGATCATGTATTGAACAGATTCTTATTTTCCATAAGCAACAGCCCAATGTCTTAAGTAATTTACAAATAAGATTCCTCAATCACTGGTGAAGTGTGTTTTCATTCATGTGCATATAATGCTTTTATTGAAGCTTTCCACAATAGATATGTCAGGAATAATATTGGGTGATTTGAATTAAAGAGCAGTGGTCACCTTCAGAAGAAATGACAGAGCCAGAGGTGTATTTTTTGAAAAAATATATTTTATTGATTTTTTACAGAGAGGAAGGGAGAAGGATAGAGAGTTAGAAACATCAATCAGCTGCCTCCTGCACACTCCCTACTGGGTATGTGCCCGCAACCAAGGTACATGCCCTTGACTGGAATCAAACCCAGGACCCTTGAGTCCGCAGGCCGAAGCTCTATCCACTGAGCCAAACCAGTCAGGGCTAGGCAGAGGTGTATTGTTGAGCAGGGAATCATGTTTTCTGCTCCCTCATCAAAGATTGGATTTGAGATCATTATCCTAATTCATCAGGTGAAAAGGACATTTCCATGCACTTTCTGCTTTAACAGTGGGGTAATTCCTGGCACTATTGTGACATGATTGTCTGTGATGTGTAGAAACTGCAGGTCGAATAGGAATACAGAGCTGATGGTTTCAACCTGTGGTGACTGGATTGTAAGACTCTGTTGAGGGAGATGATCACATTGTTGCCTTAGTCAAAAAAGCCCGAGGGGACCTACCTGAGCTCAGTAGGACTACATACTAGCATGTAGAGCATATTTTGCATATGAATACCTTTCTAATAATGAGGTGTGTTACTTTTCACAGCAGTGAGAAAATGTATTCTATATTGAGTGCAGACATGTTCCCTCTTCTGACTTTTCCCTCCTACTCCCCTGTCCTTCTTACTCATTACAAGATGCTATTAATGGACAAATATCAATTATTAAAGTGCAAGGACCACAGATCACTAGAGCAGCTGAAGATTCTCATGGAAATTTGCTTAGTGTGGCATTCTTATACATACAAACTGAATTGTCATCCTATTCTTTGCATCCTGGCTTTTAAGGCTCTAGAGGATTTGTCCTTTGGATGTTTCTCTGAAGATATTTCTACATTCTATCCCTCACTCACCCATTTCAAATACATTTGATTTTCATCAAATATCTCAAGTATATTCCCAGCTCAGATGTTTGACTTGCTATTTCCTGGGTCAGGTAAGCTCTTTCCGCTATATCAGCAGAGGGCTTAGGCCTTCATTTTATGCAGTTTCTGATTATATTTCCTCCCCTGGCCACAAAATACAAAATGGCAGCCATGTCGCTTCTATTTCCTTCTTCTGGCTTGTGTTTCATACAGCTCTTACTTCTGCCTGGTATAAACTCTATCTATATAAAACTCTAACATGCAAATCGACTGAACAGCAGAATGACCAATGGAAGCACAGTTCTCGATGATGTGCACTGACCACCTATAGAACAAGAGTTAGGTAGAATTTGAAGTGCACATGGCTTATCTTTAAGATCCTCCCTATATTGAGGTTTGTTCCATACATCAGATGTTCCATTTCTGGTGCTGCTTTCTCAAACTTTATAGCTTCTTTATTGTTTTCATCCTTACCTCTTTTGACACTATTCTGCTGGAACCTCTTTCTTTTAGAATTTGGAGAATTTATGCTAACAAATTATAACTAGTACTAATAATTTTCAAATAGTTTACATAATTATTAATTTACTAGAGTCCTGGTGCCCAAAATTCATGCACAGGGGGGTGGTCCCTCAGCCTGGCCTGCACCCTTTTGCCATCTGGGACCCCTCTGGGGATGTTTAGGATCGGGCCTAAACCAGCAGTCAGACATCCCTCTCACAATCTGGGACTGCTGGCTTCTAACCACTGCCTGCTTGCCTCTTCTCTTCTAACCCCTCTGCTTACCTGCCTGATCACCCCTTAACTGCCTCTGCCTTGGCCCCTGCTGTGGTGGCTTCATCTGGAAGGATGTCCGGAATGATGTCCAGAAGGTTGTTTGGCTGTCTAGTCTAATTAGCATACTATGCTTTTATTATTATAAATACTCGGATAATTCAGATGATTAATAATTACTTTGATAAATTAATATTTTGATACAGTACACTATACTAATGAAAGAGGTCCTAAGGTCTGCCATCTAATTACCATGAGTTCTCCCATTTGGATGGTGGCTGTCTATTTGGTATTCCTGTTACTCAAACTTACTTATTGAATACTTGATAGTGACTCATGTGGTACTAGCCATTCAGATCTTGTTAAGAATTAATCATACACTTACCTGAAGGAGAATTTGGCCATAAGAAACAGGGGGGAAAATACCATACAATGGAACAAACAATAGCTCCAATGCTCCTAAGCGAAAATGATTGTTCACCATCTTCTCATGCATTATTTGTCCAGAAGCCAAGTCATCTGGTTATCTCTAGCACATAATCGAGTTTAGTGAAGAGGACAGTTTTTATTCTGATATTTAAAGAAAAATTGAACAATGGCAGTGATAACTTCTATAGAGCTTTAACATGCATCAGCCTTTACCTCTGTACTATCTTTGGTTGCAGAGATCTTAGCTGGAGACCAACTATATTCATTGTTGATGTCCAGATAGAGTTAATGAATATGAAGAGAGGCCACCAGAAGTTAACCTGCATAAGAGGCTGAGGCAATACTCAGGGCAACGTTGCTCTATTAATGAAGTAGCTCATAGTTGTCACCAATGGTTGTTATCCAATGGCTATGTTTGAGTCCAACAAGAGGTAGTTCTGAATCCTTGTTGCAGATCTCTTCAGAATAAGGACTTGGATACTCAACCCAATAAAAGGAGTATCTTTTTGGTACATATTGCAACAATTTTCTGAAGAAATAAAAACTAATCTAATAAAAGAGTAATATTGAAATTGACTGTTTCTACGGGATGCATAAGCCATGTCCACCAGCCAATCAGAGCGGCTGTATGCAAATTAACCTAGCCAAGATGGAGGCCGGCAGTCACAGAGCTGGAGTAAACAGCAAGCTTCCATTGCATAAGGAGTAAACTGCCTGCCGGCCGGCTGGACCTCTCTGTACTCAAGGCAACAACATAGTTGCAACATTGTTGCAATTATAGAAGCCTCGGAGCTGAAGCAAACAGCAGGCTTCCGTTGCACCAATAATGAAGGAAACTGCCTGCCTAGAGTCTACTAAGGCAACATTCTTTCAATTATAGAAGCCATGGAGCTGAGGCCAACAGAAGGCTTTGTTACCTGCCTAGGCCTCGGCTTAAAGGAATAGTATCAATTATAGAAGATAAATAAACCCCAGAAACCTGATTCCAGCCAGCCTTGCTGGAACATTGGGTCAATGGGAGCTGTGGGCAGCCTGAAAGCCTGAAAACGCCCCTCAGCCCATCACCCAGACTGGCCACACCCCAATGGGGTGAGGGTCCCCACTGGAGGGCTTGGCCAGCCTGAAAACAGCCATCAGCCTGTCACCCAGGCTGGCCAGGTACCCCAGTAGGGACCTGAACCCTGAAGAGACTGTGGCCAGCCTGAAAATGGCCCTCAGCCCATCACCCAGGCTGACCACACCCCAATGGGGTGAGGGTCCACACTGGGGGGCTTGGCCAGCTTGCAAATAGCCATCAGCCCATCACCCAGGCTGACTAGGCACGTCAGCAGGTGGACATCCCCAGAGGGGTCCCAGACTGCAAGAGGGCACAGGCCTGGCTGAGGGACCTCCCGAGTGCACAAATTTTTGTGCACCAGGCCCCTAGTATAACATAATGATCAAAATAAGGATAGGTAGTTTAAATTTTAAAGTCACAGATAAATTTGTTACAGATTTTTAAATGCTGAAATCATTTTACAAATAACATAATAACATAACCAATATGACTATAACTGTGTTTTATGTCATTTTAAGAGTAGAAAACACATATGGATTTTAATTACACTAGTTTCCATTAGTTTTATCTTTTCTTGTTTGTTTGTTTGTTTGTTTTTTCTTCCCTCCACCTTCTTCTTTTATTATTTGCCTTCAGGCTTTTCCTTTGTCTGCCTGCCAGTGACCTCCTTCTTCTTTCAGAGGTAGGAAAAGTGGGATTTCTCTTATCAACTCCAGAGAACATCATTTCTTTTCTATTTTCTTAAAGGCTAGAGAAGGTGACTTGCTTCCTCATATCTAATTTAACATGTTCATTTGAAAAGAAATTTTAAAGCAGCAATTTCTATTTCTTACACTGAGTTTCAAAGGTTGGTTTTATACCTATTTTTGTAAGTTTGTAAAGGGGAGGTACGTCTCTGAACAGATTGGAAATTAGAGATTCTGTAGGCTTTAAAAAAGAAAAATTCTCTCATTTTTGCTAGAGGAGTTAGCAACCAATTTTAAAACTTAAAATGAGCCTCATATTTCTGTTCCTTTGGGGCTTATTTTGCATCTTCTGATGACCGATATGTGCTGCCTTAAAGCAAGTCCCATGTTTTTCTCAGCTTTATTGTTTCTTCCTCACACAGCTGTCAGCGGTGCAGTGTGTGGGCTTATCTGTGGGTAGAAGAGCTCTCTGGGTGGGCACTGTCTGTGCCCTCGAATGCAGATGGTACTCAGGGGATGGAGCAGGCGGTTTCTTTTCCTCTGTCCTCCCACTCTACACTCTAATAAAAATTCCTCCTCAGTGTCTGTAGCATGGTGGGGAGGTTGATTAGCCTATGGTTTCCATTTTCTATGTTTACAAAGAAAATCAGAGTTTATAGGGAAGCTATAAATGGCAAATGAATAATTTAGTGCCACAATTGGTGCAGGAAAAGGAGGCTGATGATGTAGACAAACCTGGAGTGAATTAAAGCTTGAAAAATAATTTATAAAGAAATGTGAAATTTTCCAAGATCAAATTTACAATCTGGGTGGAATCTTAATGCAGAATGTACTTGCTAGTTGCGATCAAATGAATTACAAGCTTTGAGGAATTACGTACTTCTGACGCCAATTTAGGTTAATTTAGGTTAAATTAACTCTATATGTGCACTTACCTCTCTCCAGGTACTGAAACACACAAAGCGTGTCAGTTTAGAATAAATATCTAGTGTGGATAGCTATTCTTAATACCTATTTTTAGAAAATGCCAAGTCTATTTAAAGAGAGCAGTTGTTCTGCATCAATGTGACTTCTCCATCAATATCAATAGAACAGATTTTACTTTGAGTGAGAGAGAGATTTGGAGCAATGAATATAGTAGGAAGGCAAAGAAAAGGGAAGTTTCTATTTGAAATGGCTACGGGAAAGCACCAATTTCAAAAAGAAATCAGACTTTCGAAGAGAAATATGCTTGTTCTCTCCAGTGGTTAACATTCATTTAAAAGTTTCAGCTGTTGTTTTGTGTCCCTCAAGATAAGCCAGACTGCATTGATTTATATACTTGTTGGCATCAGTTCAGGTCCTCCGGTAAATGGATACCACAATGGAATTAGAAATGCAATAGATTTATTGGGGGAAGTGCCTGGGAGAGATACAGGGGCGGGGAGGCTAGGCAAGGAGAGGCGTGCCTGATACCTGTGAAAAGCGTGGGGAAGGAAGAATAATTTGGTTGCAAGAGCCAAAGCATGCAGGGCCACTCCAAGAATGCGTTGGTGAGACATTTGGGCTGTCCCAAATCAAAGCGGTCCATGAGAGGAGTCCTGATTGGGCAGAAATGACCTACTTCTACTTCCTGCTTCGTGAGCAGGTGTTGGCCGGGGTGGGGGAACAGCCAGGGAGGGTGTGAGTACTGAAGTGGATCTCAAAGATGGGGAACTTAGCCCTGGCAGCTCACTGGGCTCTCTCCTTAAAGGCCATCTGAGCAGCTACCTCTAGGGGTAGCATACCATTATTACATGTTTGACTACTACTTAAGTTGTAGAAATTTTATGTCCTTTCCCATGCATTTCTGCTAGTCTTAGCCATTAAGTTGCTATATGGAGGCCTAAGAGTTTTAGTGTATATCTCGTTAAACCTCATCCATTTATTGCCCTGTAACTGGCATCTGTACCAATCACTCTGCTCATGCGGGATGTCTGTTTCCCTGGGATGTGTGACTTAAAGAAAAGCTGAGTCATGACTGATCTCTGTCCCACAGCTGAGGCTGTACAAAATATGTGCTATTTCTGACTGTTTTTTGCTACTATTTTTCTTAAATGTTTTCCTCAAGGTGTGCCCCTGACTGTTTAACAAGTAAATTCATCCTTGTCTCTGAGATCAAGAACATTTGTTGGAAGGCCACCTCCCACTCCCATCCCACTTCCTGCACCCCCCCACCTCTAACTTATTTGGGAGCCCACAGCGGTGGGGAAAGGGAGGGGGATGGTGGCTCTGAGTGAAAAAAGATTTTATGAGTTTTCTGCCTCTCCTCCTGAGGGTGGTCATAACAACATTCCCATCCTAATGCAGTCCCACCTGGAGGCAGCCTCTGAGACCTCAGGCTAGGCTCTGAACCCCATTGTGCACACAATCCAAGTGTGTCTGAGACGCGCTGTTCAGCTTGCAGACACCTACAGCATCTCACCTGCCTCTAAGACGTGGTGAATCGTAAGCCTGGACAGCGAGGCAGCTATATTGTGCCCCATGTGACTCCTGGGCTTTGCACACATTTTCTTCTCAGGGCTCCTGGGACAGAATGATTTCCCTCTGAGAGAAAAGAGCAACAAAGAGGTGTTACAGAATTTATCAGGCGACCGACAAATACGCAGGAGTACTTGGAGATATAGGAAAAACCCATTTATTTCCTGATGTACTAGTACCGTGACTCAGGGGAGCCTGTTTCCAAATCCTGAGCAACCCAATATGGAGGAAGCTTTCTCTTTGCACCCTTTGGTTTCTTTGTCCCCCAAATAAAGATCAGACTTCCGGACTTTTCGCAGGCTTTGCAAAAAGCCTTGCCTGTTGGGATGGGGACCATGAGACATACCTACAGGCCTGGCCTGGCGCCAGAGCTGATAGCCCCTTCTGGGAGTTGTGTATTGTTCATGGCTTAAGGCCTCTGTAAAATGGGAGTATTTGGGTAAACAGGTCTTGCAAGACCAGGTAATTAAGGAAGGGGCAGTGACTAGACTGTAGGCTAACAGAAATTTACTGATTAACTAGGTATAGAGTTAGGCTTCTGGTCACCGTCCCCCGCGCCCCCACCACCAAAAAAAATGTATTGTTTTCCTCATTGGGAAGGCAGCTTTTAACATTGCAAAGGCACCTTTCCAGATTAAAAAGAAGTTGCATAATATAGACGAATAATAAACCTTCGTTAAAGGTTTCCTCCAAACATCTTCCTCAGAGGTAAGGATGCTTTTCCCAAGTGGGACTCACTTGGGTTGAAATAAATTTCTGTGAACTGTGAGATGATTAGTGCCCTTTTAATTAGTATTGCAAAGAGTACAGCTCATAAAAAGTAACTTTGAGACTCAATTCCAAAAAGCCAAAGGTAATTCTTTTTTTAGGCATGCAGAATCAGAAAATCAGTTGCTGCCACTACTAGTTTTTATCCATATCATTCCTAAATTAGGCTACCGCTAGGTCTACAGGAGGGGAGAATTATACCCAGCTGTTCTCTTCTCTGCATGAGTGAGACTGCTGTCAAAGATCTGTGTCAGGTTAGTGCCCGGGGCAAATGTTTACTATTGTAACAATTCTGTCAAAAGCAAGTTTGAGTCCTGACAGCACATTCACTGTCAACTTGCTGGTGGACATCTGCTCAGTACGGGGCTGTGGGGGTGGGGCATGTGCTCAGGCTGACTTAGACACTCCGCCGATAGAAAGAAACTTGATTCGGTGCTATGTCCATAAGAAGCAACACTTGAGAGATCCTCTTCTGATTATGGCCTCAGCCTGCCACTTACCATGCTTCTCCGTTGCCCATCTGGCCTTAAAAACACACCATTTCTATTATACAGCAAGGAAGACTTTGCAGTGGAAAAGTTTGTGTATTTCTGCCACTCAGCAGAATGAGCAACAGAAGTATTACCATTGAGTTAATTGTTCAAAAGGCGAACCTCCATTTTTTTATTTGAAATTGTATTTCCTATTGGGGTTAATGAAATAATAATGTTGAAGAAATTAAGCTGATTCTTTCCAACAGCACAAATAAAAGTTGGTCTTCATCTTACTTCCTTACCAAATTTCTAAATTGAGGCCACATTTTGCTGTATTTAGTTTGCTAGTCTCCTTTTGGCACGTCGGTGGAATAGTACATATTTAAAGACTAGTATTTGGAACTCTGCAAACCACATAAGTGTTTTTGCTGGAGATGTTATTTCTGTTACTTGCTTTACTTAACAAGTTGACTATAACACATCATGAAGTTTATGCCCTATATAAATTGCTTTAATTAGGTTGGGTTTATGTAACTTCTTCTTGTTTGTATAGGCTAAATGTGTGCACAAAATTTTTTTCTAAAAACCCAAGAAGTGTATTGAATGTCACAGTAAATAAATGCAATCATTTAAATGAAGGTATTTATGCCTACTGTATTTACTTAAGTCTAGATCATTGTCTTTGCCTGATGATATTGCATTTTGGTAAATTAAGTGGGAAGAATAGGCCAGTATTCTTGTCAAAGCCATCCCAGATGGTAAGTGTAATTCTTAGACTTCCAGTTTCCCAACATAAGAATTCTTCCCCTCCTGTCTTCTGGCCTAAAGAAACAAATGTGGCCAAATGCCTGACAAATATGTGGGAATCATCCTATATGTTTGCAGGAACATGTGTCATGGCCAAGTCTAATTTCACAACAAGAAATGTTTTCAGCTGCTTTCATTTAGCTGATACATTTAATGACAATATCAGAAAGAAATTTGAGGAATTTTGAAATGCTGGAAGAGCTAATATATAATTAAAGTTCCAGTAGAAAATACAAATACCAGTATAATACCTACAACACACATTTGTTTGACAAGTATTATGCAGTCAAAGTTGATTTGTAAAATAAAATATAACAAAACTTTAAGAAAGTTCAGAAATCTAATCATTGGCTACTTCAATTACATTATTATTGTCTGGCTATTTGATAAGACAGTTGCAACCTAGTTTTAAGCCCCTCTGGAGATAGTTATTTTTGTGAGTATCTCTGTATCTATCTGTTCAGTACTTCCATATTACCTCTTAATCATTCATAGTACATTGCATATGAATATAAGTGAAAAAAATGCTTTCCTTATTATATATCTTAGGGTGGGGATAGTGTTGTGAGGTGAAAATCCAGATCTCCTAAAACCCTATGTTACTATGTAGTTATCTAACTCTTGGTTTGCAAGGATACAATTTAATTTATTTTGGCAAGTATTTTAGAATATTCAGAAAGTGATCTGGTAGATATGAGGGAACTTTTATTATTTAGTAAATAACAAGGTGAGTAAAGTGCTGGGGAAAAGAGAATAAGATAGAAAATACTTAACTTCTTAGGGTAATCCCACTCTGCCATGTCCTTCCTGTTCATATGCGTGCTTATATATACATAGTTGTTAAATATTATCTGTAACCTTGTGTTCTAGTTCACAAGCACTGTTCTGTATAGGCCTCATAATAAGGTTGAGTTAACACCCTCTGGGAAGTCTTTGCTGAAACCCTAACTGAATATTTCCCTGTTCTCTCACTCCCTGACCCTTCCTGATTTGCATCTTTCACCAGCATTTATAATCATCTGACCTTTAGTATAGACCAATTTCCTTAGTGGCTAGCTCCACTAAAATATAAGATCAATGTGAGAAGGCATAGAGGAGTGGTTAGCACATAGTGAACACTCAAAGAAACATTCATTGAATAAATTGATTAATACTAGTAAATGTTCCAAAGACTGTTGTTTGAATGGATACCATTCTTTTGCTATTATAGCTAATGCACTAATAAACATCTTACCTATTGCATAGGTTTGACTTCTTTTGAATTTTTCCTTATGATTACACTGATAAAGGAAATGTATTAAAACATGGATAATTTTATCTAACCCTACAACTCAAGGAGTTAGAAAGAGAGCAACAAGAAAAGCCCACCATAAGCAGAAGGAAGGAAATAATAAAGATCAGAGTGGAGATAAATAACATAAAGACCAAAAAAACTACAAAATATCAACAAAACCAAGATCTGGTTCTTTGACAGGATAAACAAGATTGATGAATCTCTAGCCAGGCTCACCAAGAAGCAAAGAGAGAGGACCCAAATAAACAAAATCAGAAATAAAAAAGGAGAAATAACAACCAATTCTACAGAAATACAAATGATTATGAAAAAATACTATGAACACTCTATTCCAACAAGATGGACATCCTATATGAAATGGACATATTCTTAGAAACATACAAGCTCCCAAAACTCAATCAAGAAGAATCAAAAAACCTGAATAGAACGATAACTACCAAAGAAATCGAAATAGCGATCAAAAATCATCCAGAAAAGAAAAGCCCTGGCTTTTCAGGGGAGTTCTACCAAACATTCAAAGAAGAACTAAAACCTATCTTCCTCAGACTATTCCAAAAAATTCAAGAGGAAGGCACACTTCTAAGCTCTAAACCAGATAAAGACACCACACAAAAAAAAGAGAGAGAGAGAAATAGAGAACTGCAGGCCAATATCCTTGATGAACATAGATGCCAAAACCCTCAACAAAATTATGACAAATTGGATTCAGCAATACATTAAAAAAATCATACACCTTAACCAAGTGGGATTTATTCTGGGGATGCAAGGATGGTACAATATCCACAAATCAATAAACCTGATACATCACATAAACAAACTGAGAGATAAAAATCACATAGTCATATCAATTGATGCAGAAAAAGCATTTGACAAAATCCAACACCCTTTCTTAATAAAAACTCTCAGCAAAGTGGGAATAGAGGGATAATACCCCAACATAATAAAAGCCATATATGACAAGCCTACAGCCAACATCATACTCAATGGGCAATATCTAAACCCATTTCCCCTAAGAATAGGAACAAGAAAAGAGTGCCCACTTTCACCACTCCTGTTCAACATAGTACTAGAAGTACTAGCCATAACAATCAGATGAGAAGAAATAAAAGGCATCCAATTGGAAAAGGAGTAAAACTGTCCTTATTTGTATATGACATGGTACTATACATAGAAAACTCCAAAGACTCCATCAAAAAGCTACTAGACCTAATAAATGAATTTGACAATGTAGCAGGATAAAAAATTAACACCCAGAAATCTATAACCTTTTTATAATGAACTCACAGAAAGAGAAATGAAAAAAAATCCCATTTACCATTGCACCAAAAAAATTAAGATACCTAGGAATAAACTTAACTAAGGAGGTAAAAGACCTGTACTCAGAAAACTACAGGACATTAAAAAAAGAGATAGAGGAAGACATAAAGAGATGGAATAACATATCATGTTCATGGATTGGTAGAATCAACATCATGAAAATGTCCATACTACCTAAAGCAATCTATAGATTCAATGCAGTGCCTTTTAAAATACCAATGACATATTTCAAAGATCTAGAACAAACTCTCCAAATTCATCCGGAATTAAAAAAAAACCCCGAGTAGCCAAAGTTATCCTGAGAAAGAAGAACAAAGTTGGAGAAATCACAATACCAGACATCAAACTATATTACCAAGCCACGATTCTCAAAACTGTCTGGTACTGGCACAAGAACAGACATATAGACCAATGGAACAGAATAGAGAACCCAGAAATCGACCCAAGCTATTATACTCAATCAATATTTGACAAAGGGGCAAGAGCATACAATGGAGTCAAAACAGCCTCTTTAATAAATGGTGCTGGGAAATTTGATTGGATACATGCAAAAAATGAAACTAGATCACCAACTTACACCATACACAAAAATAAACCAAAAATGGCTAAAGGACTTGAATGTAAGACAGGAAACCATAAAAATCCTACAAGACTCACAGACAGCAAAATTGTGGACATATGTTGTAGCAATATCTTTTTTTTTTCCATTTTTCCCCTTTATTGGTTAAGATATTACAAATGTGATCTTATCCCCCCAATGTCCTCTCATTCCCCCACTCCTGCTCTCACCCTCACCCCCTGTTGTCCACATCCATCGCTTATGCTTATATGCATGCATACAAGTCCTTTGGTTGATCTCTTCCCCTCACCCGCACCCTCCCCTACCTTCCCTCTGAGTTTTGAGCATCTGACCGATGCTTCTCTGTCACTACATCAGTTTTTGTTCATTGGTTTATGTTGTTCATTATAATCCACAAATGAGTGAGAGCATGTGATATTTATCTTTCTCTGACTAACTTATTTCACTTAACATAATGCTCTCCAGGTCCTTCCATGCTGTTTCAAATGGTAAGAATTCCTTCCTTTTTACAGCAGTGTAGTATTCCATTGTGTAGATGTACCACAGTTTTCTAATCCACTCATTTGCTGATGAGCACTCAGGCTATTGCCAAATCTTAGCTATGGTGAATTATGCTGCTATGAACATAGGGATGCATATGTCCTTTCTAATTGGTGTTTCTGGTTTCTTGGGATATATTCCTAGAAGTGGGATTACTGGGTCAAATGGAAGTTCCATTTTTAGTTTTGAGAAAACTCCATACTGTTCTTCACAGTGGCTGCACCAGTCTGCAGTCCCACCAGCAGTGCATGAGGGTTCCTTTTTCTCTGCATCCTCGCCAGCATTTGTTGATTTGTTGATGATAGCCATTCTGACAGATGTGAGATGATACTGTATTGTTGTTTTGATTTGCATCTCTCATATTATTAGTGACTTTGAGCATGTTTTCATATGTCTTTCGGCCTTCTGTATGTCTTCTTTTGAAAAGTGTCTATTTAGGTCCGTTGCTCATTTTTTGATTGGATTGTTTATCTTCTTTTTGTTAAGTTGTATGAGTTCCCTGTAAATGTTGGATATTAATCCCTTATCGATGATATCATTGGCAAATATGTTCTCCCAAGCAGTGGGCTTTCTTGTTTTGTTGATGGTTTCCTTTGCTGTGCAGAAGCTTTTCATTTTGATGTAGTCCCATTTGTTTATTTTCTCTTTAGCTTCCATTGCCCTAGGAGCAGTATCAGTGAAGAAATTCCTTTGGCACATGTTTGTGATTTCGCTTCCTGTGTATTCCTCTAGTATTTTTATGGTTTCCCGTCTTACATTTAAGTCCTTTATCCATTTTGAGTTTATTTTTGTGTATGGTGTGAGTTGGTGGTCTAGTTTCATCTTTTTGCATGCATCTGTCCAATTTTCCCAACACCATTTATTGAAGAGACTGTCTTGACTCCATTCCATGCTTTTGCCTCCTTTATCGAATATTAATTGGGCATAGTGGTTTGGGTCAATTTCTGGGTTTTCTATTCTATTCCATTGATCTATGTGTCTGTTCTTTTGCCAGTACCAAGCTGTTTTAAGAACAGTGGCTTTGTAATACAGCTTGATATCTGGTATTGCGATCCCATCTACTCTGTTCTTTCTCAGGATTGCTGCAGTTATTTGAGGTCTTTTTTTATTCTAGATGAATTTTTGGAACATTCATTCTAGTTCTGTGAAATATGCTGTTGGTATTTTAATGGAGATTGCATTGAATCTATAGATTGCTTTGGGAAGTATGGACATTTTGATGATATTGATCCTACCATTCCATGAACATGATATGTTCTTCCATCTGTTTATGTCTTCCTCTATCTCTTTTTTCAGTGTCCTGTAGTTTTTTGCATATAATTCTTTTACCTCCTTAGTTAAGTTTATTCCTAGGTATCTTAATTTTTTTGGTGCAATGGTAAATGGGATTGTTTTTTTAGTCTCTCTTTCTGTAAGTTCACTACTAGTGTAAAGAAATGCCATTGATTTCTTGGCATTAATTTTGTATCCTGCAACATTGCCAAATTCATTTATTAAGTCTAATAATTTTTTGATGGATTCTTTGGGGTTTTCTATGTACAGTATCATGTCATCTCCAAATAAGGACAGTTTTACTTCTTCTTTTCCAATTTGGATGCCTTTTATATCTTCTTCTTGTCTTATCACAATGGCTAGTACTTCCAGTACTATGTTGAACAGGATTGGTGAAAGGGGGCATCCCTGTCTTGTTCCTTTTCTTAGGGGAAATGATTTTAGTTTATGACCATTGAGTATGATGTTGGCTGTGGGTTTGTCGTATATGGCTTTTATTATGTTGAGGAATGATCCTTCTATTCCCACCTTGCTGAGAGTTTTTATCAAAAATGGGTGTTGGATTTTGTCAAATGCTTTTTCTGCATCAATTGATAGGACTATGTGATTTTTATCTCTCAATTTGTTTTTGTGATGTATTATGTTTATTGATTTGCGAATATTGTACCATCCTTGCATCCCTGGGATAAATACTACTTGGTCATGGTGTATGATCTTTCTGATGTATTGCTGCATCCGATTTGCTAGAATTTTGTTGAGTATTTTGGCATTTATGTTCATGAGGGATATTGGCCTGTAATTCTCTTTCATTGTGTTGTCTTTATTTGGCTTTGGTATTAGGGTGATGCTGGCTTCATAGAATGAGCTGGGAAGTATCCCTTCCTCTTGAATTTTTTGGAATAGTCTGAGGATAGGTTTTAGTTCTTCCTTGAATATTTGGTAAAACTCTCTTGTGAAGCCGTCTGGCCATGGGCTTTTGTTTGCTGTTAGCTTTTTGATGACTGCTTCAATTTCTTCCATAATTATTGGCCTATTGAGATTTTTAGAATCTTCCTGATTGAGTTTTGGAAGATTGTATTTTTCTAGGAATATGTCCATTTCCTTCAGGTTGTCTAATTTGTTGGAGTAGAGTTGTTCATAGTATTTTTTTTTACAATTCTTTGAATTTTGGTGAGGTCTGTTGTTATTTCTCCTCTTTCATTTCTGATTTTGTTTATTTGTGTCCCCTCTCTTTGTTTTTTGGTGAGCCTGGCTAGTGGTTCATCAATTTTGTTTATCCTTTCAAAGAACCAAGAACCAGCTCTTGGTTTTATTTATCTTTTTTTTTTTTTTGGTCTCTATGTCATTTATTTCTGCTCTGATCTTTATTATCTCCTTCCTTCTGCTCACTCTGGGATTTTTTTGTTGCTCTCTTTCTAATTCTTTGAGTTGTAGAGTTAGATGGTTTACTATCATTTTTTTTCTTGTTTTTTGAGGTAGGCCTGTAAGAGCTATAAATTTCCCTCTCAGGACTGCTTTCATTGTGTCCCATAGATTTTGGATTGTTGTGCTTTTATTGCTATTAGTTTCCAGAGTGTTTTTAATTTCTTCTTTGATCTCATTGATAATCCAATCATTATTTAGTAGCATGCTATTCAGCTTCCAAGTTTTGAGTTTTTTGGATTGTTTTTGTTGTAGTTTATTTCTAATATTATGTCATTGTGACCTGAGAAGATGCTTGGTACAATTTAAATCTTCTTGAATTTGGGGAGACTTTCCTTGTGACCTAATAGGTGGTTTATTTTTGAAAATGTCCCATGTGCACTTGAGAAGAATGTATATTCCGTGGCTTTGGGGTGAAATGTTCTGAAGATGTCAATTAAGTCCATCTGATCTAGTGAGTCATTTAGGATTGCTGTTTCTCTGCTGATTTTTTTTGTCCAGAGGATTTATCCAGTGATGTCAGTGGTGTGTTTAAGTCTCCTACTATGATTGTATTGTTGTCGATCTCTCCCTTGATACCTTCCAGGAGTTGCTTTATGTATTTGGGTGCTCCTGCATTGGGTGCATATATGTTTATCAGGGTTATATCCTCTTGTTGTATCAATCCTTTTAGTATTATGAAGTGGCCTTCCTTATCTCTTGTTATGACCTTCACTTTGAGGTCTATTTTGTCAGATATAAGTATTGTTACCCCAGCTTATTTTTCCTTTCCATTTGCCTGAAAGATATTTTTTTGTCCCTTCACTTTCAGTCTGTGTGAGTCCCTTGTTATGAGGTGGGTCGCTTATAGACAGCATATATATGGGTCATGTCTTTTTATCCATTCAGCCACTCGATGTCTTTTGATTGGAGCATTTAGTGCATTTACATTTAAAGTTATTATTGAAAAGTACTTGTTTGAAGTCATTTCTATTTTTGTGCCTGTGTTCTTTCTTACCTTTTTATTTCTTCTTTTTACAGCATTCCCTTTAGCATTTATTGCATTGCTGGCTTGGTAGTGATAAACTCCTTTAGCCCTTTTTTTTTTTTTTTTTTGTCAGTGAAGATCTTGATTTCTCCTTCAATTGATTGATAGTCTTCCTGGATAGAGTATTCTTGGATTCAGTCCTTTGCTTTGTAATACTTTGTATACTTCCTTCCATTCCCTTCTAGCTTGATGTGCTTCTGTTGAGAAATCATTTGATAATCTGATGGGGGATCCTTTGTATGTAACTCTCTGTCTCTCTCTTGCAGCCTTTAAGATTCTCTCTTTGTCTTGTACATTTGCCAATGTTATTATGATATGTCTTGGTGTGGGTCTTTTGGGGTTCATTTTATTTTGAGTCTCTGTACTTGTTTAACTTTTTTCTTCCCCATATCTGGGAAGTTTTCTGTCATTATTTCTTCAAATAGGCGTTCTAATCCTTGCTGCTCTTCTTGTCCTTCTTGCAGCCCTATTATGCATACGTTACTTCATTTCATGTTGTCCCAAAGCTCCCTTAGGCTCTCCTCCTACTTTAAATTTTTTTCTCCAGTTGCTGTTCAGATTGAGCTTGTTTATCTACCTTATCTTCTAACTCACTAATTCGGTCCTCTGCTTCTTCTAGTCCACTGTTAAAACCTTCCATGGTGTTTTTGATCGTAGCTATATCACTTTTCATTTCTTCCTGATTCTTGCATAGGTTGCTGATTTTCTCATCCATCTGGTGAATGAATTGTACAACCATTACTCTGAATTATTTTTCTGTCATATTGTATGCTTCAATTTCACTAATTTCCTTTCTTGGCAACTTCTCATTTTCTTTCCTCTGGGGATTGTGTCGTCTCCCCATTCTGACTGTCTCCAGAAGTTTCAAACGTGGAATTGTGTGGGCCTGGGCCATGTGCACTGGGAGCTTCTCACCACCCTAGTGTCACTGAAGAGCTCTGACTCTGGGATGTTTGGTTGTCATCGGTTGGTGGGAACCACGCTCACTCAGAGTCAGTGTTGCCAGCGTTCAGTGTGGCCTTGTGTGTGTGCACTTAGGACCAGGGATCTGGCCTGCATCAAGCTGAAACAGAGATCCCCCTGGAGTGTGTTGAAAATCAGAGCCCTCTAGCATGTGCCAGGAATCAGAGTTCCCCAAGAATCCACTATTGGCTTCTCTGTTGCTTTGCGTAGCCTTGCATTGAGAATCAGAGTCCCTATGTGCACATGCACCAAGAATTGGAGTCACTGGCTATTAGTGTGAATGCACTGGGAATCAGCAGATGAGTGGATTAGAAAACTGTGGTACATCTACACAATGGAATACTATGCTGTTATAATGAAAAAGGAATTCTTAACATTTGCAGCAACATGGATAGAACTGGAAAACATTATGCTAACTGAAATAAGCCAGGCAGTGAAAGAAAATTACCACATGATCTCACTCATTTATGGATAATAAGTGTCTGTGCTGGCCATTATCTAGTGAAAAGGTTGTGAAAAAGGCAGATGAAATTTTTGACTTTCTGGAGGTTTCATTCCAGTCAGGGATATAGGCAATAAATAAACTGAAATATCAGGTAGTGATAGTACTATGGAGAAAATTGTAAAAGAAAAGGAAAAGATGCTGTTTAGGCAGGGATGTCAGAGAAAGCCTTTCTGAAAAGGCAAGTTTTAAGGGGATTCTTGATGAAGTAGGTGGTGGTGCCATATGAATAGATGATGCAGAGAGAACAGCAAGTTCAAAAATCTTGCAGCAATAGTGTTTTATATCACCATATTATGTCAATGGAGTTTGGTCTCTTTAATTGTATTTGCTCTTAGCTAAGTTTTTTTTGCGGGGAACTAATTTACTAAGTGCAATTTCTATTTTGGGTTAGCTTTGATGTCTTTGATCACAAATAAGGATAAACCTTTGTTTCCTGTATTTGTCCACTACTTGTATTTCTTCTTAAATGAACTCTTTGTTGCTGTCCTTTGGAAATTTACCATTGGCATCTTGTTGCTTTTCTTATAAATTTGAATGTGATCTTTATATATTAGAGATGCAAATACTTCTCTGTGTATTATCATTTAAATTATGATTTTGCTACTTTTTATTGTATAGCTGTCCTCTGTGGCTTTATATACATTTTAATAGATAAAATGATTTAAGAAGCATCTGTGATAGACTGATTATAGTAAGAGACCCAATTTCTCCCTTCCTACATGTATCCACATCCTTTGCCATATAACTTTTTCTTCTCTTCTGCATTGACTGTGAGCCAACCATGTGACCTACTTTGGACAGTGGCAGGTGGTAAATGGGGCAACAGAGGCTTGAACAATAGGAAAAGAACTTATGCAATTGCTGTCTCTCTTTTGCTCTCTGCAATTGCCATGGGTCTCTGCCAGGGCTACACTGCACGCGGATGGTAGACTCTTAGTACAGAGGCAAGTTGTGAAGCTCTCGCCCAGGGCATCCTAGATTAGCATAGCCAGCTGACCCTCAGATAGATAAACAGACCGAATCAAGACCAGCAGAGCTGCCTACACGAACCTGCAGATAAGAACATAGTAACAGGCATGACTCAGTCTTGAGAGGTTGAGTGCCCACATACTTGTGAGTTAAATAAAGCCTTATAGTATATAACCAGGAGGTTTTATAGCTGTTTTCTAGGTAGCATGTTTGTGGAATAATTAATTTAAAGAGTGCCCATCTTTACATTAACACTTTGGTTGTGTTATTTGTGCCCTGTGTTGTTGACTGATTTTAGTGGAATACAATTTTTTAAAACCGTTAAAATCAAATGCCAGTGTTGGTCCAATATTAAGGTTCCATTGCATCACCATGCCCTAACACGCAATGGATGGATAAATTTGTATTGGTTAAAAAGATAACAATCGAAGAAACACCCCATGATGGAATGAATGACTTAGCGAGGATCAAAGAATCCTTTGTCTAGTAAGTCAGCATGAAAGAGGGGACTTCTGGCAGGTTTTTCCAGGAAAGGATGATGAACACACTTCTCAATCTGATACTGTCCCCTTTCTGTGGAGAACAAATATGTAACAATGTTTCATCAAATGGTTATTGTCTGTTTTTCTGAGAGCACTAAGGTCATGCCCTTTATCCTGGGGACACTCACAGCGCTCAGTGATTGTCAAGCAAATTGCATCATTTCCAGAAGAACTTATTCCCATTGTCTATTGTTTCTACATCAGACCTGTCATAGCCCTTCATCTTAAGAAAGCCTTAGTTTAGTTCCAAGGTAAATAAAATGGACCAGAGAAAGCTTCCTGTGTGGATAACTGCACTGTCACTGATGGGAGTGCTCTACTGGGCTCAGCCTCATGGCGTAGAGAGAAAATAACTTTACCTGAACTTACTGAGGTCACCCATTAGTATTTAATGCACCAGCTTTAAAAACAACAACATTTTTATCTTAGGTCATCTACTATGTTTTAAAACCAAGGATGTTTAAATATTTCATTTGGTGCCAGGTTTTCTAAAGATTTTGTTTTTGCAATCTAGACTTCCAAAGTATGATTAAAATTGGATTATGAGGTTATTAGTAATAAGGATCTGAACATATTTTAAGAGGAAATAATCATATTCAACAGAATCTAAAATTTTTATGTAGAGAAGAGAGCTAATCAGTAAATAATTTAATGCTGATGCCTTGATTATAAAAGTAAAATTATTCCTGAATTTGTAATTTAGTATCTTTAGAATTTCATGAAAAGTAAGTTTAATGAAGGTCATTTGATTTAACAAAATGTTGTTTAGAAATAATATAAAGAGAATCTAAATTCCACAAGTAGAGGCACTCAATGAATAAAGCTTTGGCTGCACCTCAGATAATACTGGCATTTATGTTTTCTAAAAATATGCTGTAAGACATTGTATATATGCTTAGATTACATAAAATTCAAAAGAATTTTACATTGATTAGACAAATCTGAGTAATCTGATGAATATTACATTAGATTGATTTGAAAATGGACTTAAGACAGGAGGAATAGGCTATCATGTTATGAATCAGGAAACCCTGAAGATGATCTGATAACATTTATTCATTTAACAGACATCAAGTAAGTAAAAAAATTGAAGCCTTATCCAATTTTTTTTATCTTCTCCACCCTATCTCATCAGAAAATGTTGTTGACTCCACCACCAAAATATGTCTAAAATCTGTCTATAAAAATTCCAGTCAAAATGAGCTCTAGAGAAATGCTATATATCATTGTACCTGTGAAGCAGCAACAATGAATTATTGTACATTTAATATTTTGTTAGGAGGATAGGCCTTATGTTAAATGTTCTTGCAAAAAATAAAAAATGAATTTAAAAAACATGATATATGGAAGCCAGGATGAGAACATGATGATATAAAGTAAGGTTCCTCTGCCCTTCACCGTCACTGCTATGACAGGTCCTCTTCTGGGAACCCCCAAGTCTGCTGCTGCAGAATACCCGAGAGGCATGGGGCATGACTGGCCAGTCTGAGTCACCAACACCTCCTTTCACAACACTGTGAAAAATGTCAAAGGCTGGCAAGGATGCCTAAGGTTCCTTAGTGTGACTGCAAATGTTTTCACTCAATCCCCTGCATCAGTTCACATGACCACAAATGCTGTGTCTTTCTTTTGCTCAAATGAAGAAAAAAGATAGTGCTAGGGGCCAAACGGTAGCACCTTTATCATAGCTGATATAACATGTTCATCGTCACCTTGAGAAAGAGACAATCCATCAGGAATTGTTGGTTAATTCTCAGAGGCAAAGTTTTCTCTCTGAGGGTCATCTATTGCTACAGAGGACAAAAAGGCAATCTGAGCAAAACTATCCCACTGGTATTCATGAACTCAGAAATTGCTTCAGTGTCTGATACATTTCACTGCACAGCATCTCTGAGTGATGTTGCACCACTTTAGAGTGTAACCAAACTTGAGGTTGATTTGAAGACACTCAAAATCTAAGAGGGTAATATACTAATTAGACAGGACATCTTCCAGGCAACCTTCCAGATGTCTTTCCTGACAAAGCCAAGCCTGGGTGAAGCTGTCCCTGGTCCTGGACACCTGCGGCTGACCAGGGTGAAGTTGTCCCTGGTCCCAGGCATCTGCAGCCAGCCAGAGGGAGGAAACCTGGGTCCCAGGTGTGGGGGCCAAGGCAGAGGCAGTTAGGAGCAATCAGGCCAGCAAGGGAGCAGTTAGGGGCGATCAAGCAGGCAGGCAGGTGAGTGCTTAGGAGCCAGTGGTCCCGCAGGGATCGGGCCTAAACCAGCAGTCAGACATCTCCTGAGGGGTCCTGGATTGGAGAGGGTACAGGCCAGGCTGAGGGATTCCTCCTCTCCTCCAATGCATGAATTTCATGAACCAGGCCTTTAGTATATTATAATAGGAATTACTGTTTTACTCTGAGGGGAGTTTACTAGTTCATTTGCTTTAAGACAGTATTCTGACTGAAGTTGACTTTTATTATTTGCAAAATTTAGAACTTAAGCTTTTGCTTTATGCTAAATAACGGAGTGCAAATCTTGAATGCCAAATAAGTATCATGCATGCCGATATTCTCCTCACCCAACACACCATTACCCATGGCAAACACCGTTGATTGATCTCGGCACACTTTCCCATTGGACTCACGTTTTAGGTGCCATCTCAACAGATCATTGCATGCATCTCTCAGCCACTTTTTCTTTTCCCATTAAGTGGAAAATGAGGCCAGCCTGCAATATATATATATATATATATATATATATATATATATATATATATATATATATATATACATACACACACACACACACCAGTGTTTTTTAAAATGTAGAGACTTCTTTATTGCAAGATTACTCAGGCTTCAGTACTTTGATATTTAACCTGCTATTCTAAAAGGGGCTGAAATACATAGCAGCCCTGAACTCACTTGATCACAATATGCCCTTAACCCCATATGAGTCCTGGTAACACAACTTGGGAAACAATGCTATAGAATCTTACCATTTACAGATTTTTGTACTTGAGGCTTCTGATGTTTATGGGTGACCCAGGTGGGCATTTTTTGCAACCATTTATTTTTTAAAATAATGAAATGGATGTGATTCATATGCTATAGGTCTGTACTTAAGAGCCAGTCAGATAACAAGTCAGCCTTATGTTTCACATAGCATTCACATTTCAAATCGGATTTTCCTTCCAAACTTTCATTGACAATTTACTCCAAGTCACATGTTCTATGCACTTACATCTCATCTTAGTAAAATGACCGTACATCCCAGCTTATGCCTGAAGTAGTCCTGGTTCATGCCTGCTTTTCCACTGTACTCATTAAACCTACTTAATTTACCATCAAAGGCATCCTCTTTGAAGGCTAAATTAGTTAACTGATCTCCGATGCTGATGTTGCTATTATTAACATAATTTTACCAATGATAAAGCAGGCCTCCAAGGGACTGGCTTGGGTTGCACAGCGAGGACAGAGCTGAGCCAATATTCAAAGTAGGTCAATCTAACCTCCAAACTCATGCTCTGGAATATATAGCACTGTCCTGCTCATGCAATACATGATGCCATTTAATATCCATAAAATTATGTCAGAAGCATTATCTTCTGCATTTTGAAGATGGGAATATTGGGGAAATCATGCACTGGGATTGAGAATCTTGCCTTTGCTGTTATACAAAGGTCAGTCCCCACATAATAAGGAGGCTGATAAGTGTGGCCGGTACAGCAACACAACGGGCTGCAATAAGGCCTTGGGCCGGCTCTGTGCTAATCTGCTGGGACCCACTAGATCAGGCTCATGATGCAGATCCCTCCTAAACATTTACCCATTTTGAAAAGAAACACACAGCAACATTCAGGTGAGTCTAAGTTATTAAAATCAGACCCCATGAGGATTATAGCACACAAGAAGGAACTCAGATGAGCAAATACTTGGTGTACAAGAGGATTAATAATGACTCAAATTACAAGGTTATTTTCTTTGGAAAAACAGTAAGAACAGTTTAAAAATTGGAGTCTCTCTTGTTAGAATAATCTACTCTTTGATTTATGAAAATGCATTAGAGTCAACCATTCTTTTGAGTATTTAATGATGCATTTAAGGTTAAGCCAAATGTATTTTAAAATAAAGAAATTTGCCCAGTTGATGTGACTCAGTGTTTGAGCATCAACCTATAAACCAGGGAATCCCAGTTTGATTCCCAGTGAGGGCACATGCTCGAGTTGCAGGCTTGATCCTCAATGGGGATCATGCAGGAGGCAGCCAGTCAGTGATTCTGTCTCATCATTGTTGTTTCCATCTCTCTCTCTTCCTCTCCATACCTCTCCCTACCTCTCCGAAATCAATAAAAATATATTAAAAAAATAAAACGACATTCATTTATGCTCTGATAAGGATTTCCATTTACAGAAAATTAGGCATAATGTTAACTGTTTTTATTTTAACACTTTTTCAGTGCTAAACTCATTTTACTTTACAATCTAAATTGGGGTTTCTGAACCTCTCCACTTTTGACATTTTGGAGTGAAAATTTCTTTGTCCTGTGTATTAAAGGATGTTCATTAGCTTCCTTGTCTTTGCATCCTAGATGCCAGGGCTACCTTCTCTGTAGTCATGACCATTAAACATGTCCCCAGATATTACCGAATGTCCAGGGCAAAAGAACAAAATCACCTCATTTGAAAAGCACTGGTCTAGATGCTTCCTTTTTGTTATCCTAGAAAATTGACTAATGGAAAAGAAGGGAGTTCATATTGAACATAAACTCCTTTGATAACATTCAGGACCTGCTAATATTTCTCTAGAAGTCAGATTCATGGTAAATTTAGCAACCTCCGGAAAGGCTGGCTTTTGGCTAAAGTTAGGAGTAATGGCTTGGGAACAAATCTGATTTGAGGAAGGGATGCTCAGGCTTCCAGAAAAAGCACAAAATCCTCAAAAGTTTTCTTGTGGAGGACCTTCCTCCTGGCAGTGAGCAGGGCTCCTTGAGAAATTGCCCAGGCCTCTTAGCAAAGTTCACAGGTTTCTCATCTATATCCCGGTCCCTCGGCCCTGTCCTCCAATCTCGCATTTCTAAGGCAAAGCTTCTGTTGTGTGGCTCCAATTTGATGGACAGTATTCCCTATGTTAGGGATAAAGCCCAGAGATTTAAACTATTGCTTCCTGTGGAGCATTTTCATTTGGGATCATTTCTGAATTGGGGTTACCCTTCTTCTGCCTATGCATTTCTCTACTTTGCGCCTCTTTCTTCCATTTAATAGATATAATATAGACTCTCCTGATCCCCCAACTCCAACCTTGTCTAACCAGTGTTTTCCTTCTGGCAAAGCCTAATCAGCCAAGGACAGGATAAGCCATGGTAAATGAAGCATACAGAGGACCTCAAAGTTTTCGGTTTCTTTTTCCATGTGTCTCTGTGACGGCAAAAGGCAAGATTTCAAGGGTCAGAGTGTCTTGGGAAAGAGGCTATTGAATGGGCTTTTTCCATGATTTTATTCTAAGTTAGCCCAGTCCACAAGGGTGGAATTTCAAAGTTGCTGAGTTTAGATTTCCATCTATACTAAAGATCTGAATAACACTTAGGCCTTATCTCCCACTTCTAGCCTTAACCAAGTCTCAGGTAAGAGATGATCTAATTGCATTATAATCAGGAAAGCTAACATTTTACCTGTCATTGAATTTCACGTTGTAGGGGTTAATTAAGCTGATTAATTAATGAGATTTTAAAAGAATGTTATCAGTTTTAGGAACCCCTGATCAATATTTTTCAGAATCACTTAAAAAAAACACAGTCATTCCTATCACTGTTCAGAAGCTAGAAAAACACCATTTATGTTTACTCTACTTTACGGGCACTACACAGTAAAACTAATCAAGTCCACTTGTTTTCAGATAATTTTGGTAGACTCTCTCGGTAACCCGGTAAGCAGAAGAATTTAGTAGTTAATTCTCATGTACTGAT
This sequence comes from Murina feae, assembly GCA_004026665.1. Lineage (NCBI taxonomy): Eukaryota > Metazoa > Chordata > Mammalia > Chiroptera > Vespertilionidae > Murina > Murina feae. Next base: position 20,716 of record PVJC01005543.1, on the reverse strand, counting down.
TTTGAAAGTCAGACGTACCTTTAAGCATTCGTTTTATTTGCAGCAATTGTGCATGACAATCATACAATGGGAAATACACTCTCTATTCTAAGCTAGTAAGGTGTGCCTAAGAAGTAATTTGATGAAAGGATAAGTCTTTTAACGAGGGATACAGGTTGTAGAAACGTATATTAATATGAGATGCAAAGAGTTAGGAAAACAATTTTCTCAGGATTACATGAAAATAAGCACTAACTGAGGGAAGGCTTCTGCAAGCATGATGTGACAATAGTTAGTTTTGAATATGAGAAAGCCAGAAAATGGACCAGCCACTGAAAAGGCAAATATGTGTTGCACAAATTTGTATTTTCATGGTTATTCCAAGGACAGAAGGAGTAATTTATTAAGGTTAGGGCCTCTAACAGCCCCATAACTGCTGCAGAGCGTTTCACTTTTTTGCTCTTGTTTTCCTTCCATTTTCAAAATGGGAAATAGCTGCCTCAGTGGGAAAGCACACCGTAAAATGAAAGGATTTCATTTTCAAAGAATGCAGTTGCCGGGGCATTCAATTTTAGGCTTGATATACCCATCTGAAGCAGATGCAATGTCAATAAATTGTGGCAATACTAAAATCTGAAATCCAGAGGGCTGATTTTTCTTCACAGTATAGATTTGCTCTGAAGACAGCAAATCCAAAGGCAAGCTTGCTTCACCCAGAAAGCACAGTGTCTGCAGATTCTTGTTTCATTATAATAACCTGAAAATGAGATCACAGGCAATGTATTAGTGAATAATGGATCATCAATTGAAATTGATTAGCTAGCATGAAATCACCCCCATACATAAATCTTTCTAAGGAACAATCACCTTTGGTTTGAAAAATACATGTGTTTATTCTTTCAGAAGGAGAAAATGAAATATTTAAGAGTATCCTATTTGCTAGACAAATGATTCCTTCAAGTTCCTAATAAGGCTGCTTTGGGCTTTTTCCCCCCCAATTTTAATATAGCCGTTTTTCTTACCTTCCTTAGTGATCTTTTCTGCAACAGAAACCAAATTCCTTTTCAACTTGGAGTCGAGCAGGAGGCTAAGAAAAAAAAGAATAAAGATAAAGAGCCAGCCACTATCTCTCCATTTTTTAGACTGAGCAAAGAAACACAATAAAGTCATAGTTGCCTTTCACAATCACACCAAAACAACTTTGTAGAGGCAACTGACAAGACAATTCTCCATCTTACAAAAAAAGAATCATTGTAAAGCTCAACTTCATCAAAATCCTGAGTTCAAATTTTATTTCCCAGTGTTGGGAATTTGTATTCTTTTATCCAAAATCTTACTCCAAAATGACATTTCATGGTTGTACTGTCCTTTAGCTTTTATAGAAGAATCTTCACTTGACAAAGATATTTTCGTAAATTCCTGGACCTAGGTGTTATCCCATAATTCTGCTATAGCAGAATGATCCGGAAATACAAATACTTCAATCAGTTCTTAAGAGTGAATGGCTTTTATGATTACTTATGATTTATTTGAAACATTAGAGATATTGAGGGTCATTAAAATTTGGGACACTAAAATTGGTTTATTATGAGAACTTACCGAGGGCTCTACTTCTGGATTTTAGCAAGAAATCCAGCTGCCAATGATTTGGAGTGATAGTATACATTTTCTACATTCCGTATGTATAGATAGTTGGAATCATAATTTTTATTAAAAAAAATTTGTGTTCAGGTCATTATTAGTATTGTCTTGAACTGATCTTGGTTTTCAATTGCTGCTGTTTTTGTTTAGTGTTATTGTTAGCTTCCCATTAGCAATTTATCATTAGTTCACCCTAGAATGTGAACTAATGCACATTTACATGAACAATATACTATATTTTTTTCTATAATTAGACATTAAGGACTGTGTACACTGTGAAACAAATATGCTGATTATATTCTTATTGAATATAATTTTGAAGAAAGGATGTCTTCATACCTCCTCTAGGATTTATTTGGTGCATACATGTGGAACTAAGCCACACTTTGGCCTCAATGCCTTTTTCCTTTGATCAAGTTCCTTCCTTGCTTTTTTCCAAACAGTTGAGTTCTTTAAATTACTGCTCATGGATTTTGCACACAAATGCTTATGTAATCTATTTTATTCATATTTTCAAAATGTTTCAAAACGTAATCAGGATAGAAGGCTCTTATGGTCTTTCTTAACAAAATTCTTCCTTTTTTGCATTTTATAAAAATTAAGATAAATACAACCTACCTTATTGCCAAGGGGTATGCTATATAAAGTATTTTCATTGTGGACACTTTCATTACCTAGAAATAAAAACTGTTATTATCTCTTTAGTTATTCACACATTTAATGATTCACTTATTCAGCACTTTTAAAAATATGTGTATATCCAAAGAGTAGGATATGGCTAAAGAGAAAAATTACTAAAGAGAGCAAAGGGCATACTGAAAAGGCACCCCTGGCAGGTGTGCTCTTAATTTCTCCTTCCCATAAAGATTCACTTGGGAGGACACTGAGGAGTTGCTTCAGCTCAGAAACAGTTCAACACCTTTGAATAACAACCCCCACTTGATTTTTCTTTCTTCTGTTGTTCCCCCCCTCCCCATATACCAGGATTCACCGATGGCAAAATGTACTTTTTAAGAAACATGATTCCTAATACCTCCCGTTGGCTCATTTTACTACCCTCCTGCCTGTAGCACAGGCTTCCCATTTTCCGTCCCAGCCACACTGCCCACTTCTACTGCTTCTCCCTTCCCACAGTCAGTGCTTTGGTTCGGTCCATAGACAGTTGCTTCTGATTATCCAATAGCTGCCTCGCTGACTTCTGTTTCCTCTCTGCCTTCCCAAGATCCTGCACGCATTCCTCCCCATCACACTAAAGTGAATCACTCTCTCAAGTGTTATTCCAATTTCATTGGCTCCATCAACAACTTCCACTCACCAAACATCAACTCTTATTTATGTATATCTTTATAGCAATTCCCATGGCAGAATTCTATCTACATTTTACATATGAGGAAGCTGAGGCCTAAAGCACTTAAGTGATTTGCCGAAGGCCACAGCTGATAACTTGTAAAGAGCCAGGTCAGGAAGAGTTCAAAGTACAAGCTTCTTTTACTACATAACAAGGCCTCTAGCAGTGCTAGTCTAAAACTCTCTCATAATTTATTGGTTATCAAGTGCTTTTGCATGTAAATACAAAATCTATGTGAGATAATACAATGATCTGCCTAATAATATCAGGTTTAATGTCTTTTGGAATTAGTTTACTATATGTGTTGACTTAGTCCTAAATCCTCCAAAATATACCAAGCACTTACCATTTGGATGGTGCACGATGGTGAGCTTATCTAGAAAATAAAAAAACAAAAACTCTCTGTTGAGTTTGGTATAGTACTTATTCTAAGCTTTCTTCTTTATATGATTTTTATTGTTACTTATCTTTAAGGTGAGCAAGAAATTTCACAATCTGGTTTAAAAAATACTAACCTCCATCCACTAAGTGTGAGAAACCATGTCTTTTATTACCTTTGTCTTTTAGATGTGTTTGGTACTTAGTAAAAACTTACTATTCTGCTTCGATAGTCTTTTAGCATGGGCTACTCCATTCTGTTTGAAATTAACATTGTTCAGTAATAATTACATATAGCACAATTCAAACATTTTTAATTGTATAATTTTGACAGACTTATACAGCCAGTCAGGAAAGGGAACATTTTTCTCCTCCATAGAAAATCCTCTTGTGCCCCCTTACATCAGTCCTCACCCCATGGATGTTTCTGGTAGCCCCTGATCTGATTTCTACCTTTAGTAGATTAGTTTTGTCTAGAATTTCAGAGCATACTTCGTGGTTGTTTTTATATCTTTCCTATTTGTATGTTATAACACCCAACTTAAGTGTAGGCTTAGTGCCACTGAGGGCCTTAGAAAAGACATGGGGTCCTTTGTAAGTCAACCTTGAAAAAAGCACAAAGCTAAGCCTACATAAGTTCATGTCAGTAATCAGACTCTCTGCTAAAATCAGAATCACACTCATCAGAAGAATATTACAGAATTCATAATATACAGCAGATTATCTATAATGTACTGTACTTATCTTTTAAAGGCAGAGATATGAAAAAACTGAAAAATATAAATCATAGAAAAGCAAATAAAAACCATCAATAAAACTCTGAGGTGATCCCATTATTGACTTCAGCAAAGACTTTACTAGTTCTGATAAACATAGTTAACTTCATAAAAATAGGGTTTTAAGGAGTGAATAAATAGGAAATCTCAGCAAATCATTGAATCAGTATAAAATAACTAAATGGAAATTATATAAAATTATATAAATTAAAATTATAATAAAAGAAATAAAAAAATTTATCAGATGAGCTTATCAGAAGATTGGATATAACAGAGAGTTAATAAAGTTAAAGACAAAACAATAGCAGTTATTCAATATGATGGAACACGAAGATAAACCTGGTTAAAAAGAACAGAGCCTCAGAGACATGTATGTAGAACAATATAACACAGTGTAGCATGAATATAATTAGAGTTCCAGAGGATACAAGAGTTAGTTTTGGACAAAACATTTAAAAAAAAGAATGGCCAAAACTTTTGCCAAATTTAATGTAAACCACCTATGTGTAGTTCCAAGAACTTAAACAAAAACAAACAAACTCCAAATAGCAAAATTGTTAAGAAGACTCTACACAGGCAACTATAGTCAGATTACTTCTAACCAAAATAAAGAGATATTCTTGACAGTATCCAGAGAAAAAAATCACATTTCATATAGAGGAAAAAGGACAGAAATACTAATTTCTCAGCAGAAATAATGGAGGACTAAATAAAATCTAATCTAATAAAAGAGTAATATGCAAATTGACCATCACTCCAAGACACCTAAGCCACGCCCACCAGCCAAGCCACACCCACCAGCCAATCAGAAAGACTGTATGCAAATTAACTCAGCCAAGATGGCAGTTAATTTGCATACAAAGGCAGGAGCGAAGACTAGAGACAGCCTAGGAGGAAGCCAAGTGCTGCAGAAGGGAGTGAAGTGGCAGAGAAGGGAGGGAGCGAGGCAGTGGTGATGGGAGGAAGTGAGGCAGCGGAGAAGGGAGTGAAGCCTGCTGATGTGCTTGGCCAGCCTGCAAACAGCCATCAGCCCTTCACCCAGGCTGGCCAGGCAGGCCAGCAGGTGGACAACCCCTGAGGGGTCCCAGACTGTGAGAGGGCACAAGCTAGGCTGAAGGATCATCCCGAGTGCACAGATTTTTGTGCACTGAGCCCCTAGTATAATAATATCATTGAAATTCTGAAAATAAAAATGACTACTTAGAATTGTAAATCTAGAGAAAATATCCTTCAAACATTTGTTGAAATAAAGACATTTTCAGATAAATAAAATCAGAGAATTTACAGATAGCAAAATTGTAATGTAATAAATACTGAAAATGTTACATAGGACGAGGGAATATTGGAAACAGAAAAGTATACATAGCAGGTAGCTGTGAAATATTAGGTTTTTTTTTTTTTCTTCTATGCTCCATGTGAGTCTTATAGCAGCTTGGTTTTAGAATTTGTTATAGTGGGTCTACAGTTGGTCCTACTCTAGGTCATAATCTTTACACTTTATATTTCATGACACCACAGCAGAATGCCAGATATTTTAACAAAGTGTTTCCACTCTGTCTGGGTAGGAACTCAGATATCCTACTTTGGCTTTTTTCTAACTCCACGCAAATTCTAGAGTCTGTTCTCTATTTCTTTTTGTTCTCTATTCAGTGCTCTAGAAACTGCTATCTTGTGTGCCTCAAGTGGTCTTGCTCTGCATGTGCACAGAGTTCATCTCTCAGCCACAGCTCTGTGGAGTTCCTCGCGCCCGCTGAGGCTCCCTCTACACAGCTACTGCTTCAGTGACCCATCACACACACTCCCTGGTCTTGGATCTTTGTCTCCTCAGTTTAATAAGACTGCCTTGTTTTGCACAGCTTGTAGTCAGGAAATTAGTCTCTGGGAATTATAGGAACAACTACAGAAGTATTGTTTGTCTCTGGGATTCTAGCTTTAGGCTTTCTATTGTCCACTTCCTGAAAGCAGTTGTCTCATATTTTTGCCCAGAATTAGTGTCCTGTACAGTGGGAGAATTTATTGCTACTACTTACTCCACTTTGGCTGGAAGGAGAACCAGGAGATTTCTAATTAGGACATCAATGATTGAAAACATTGACTTTGGTTTCAAAAAGAAATAGATTTTAGTTTCTAATCTATGTGTCTTCGGGGGTCTTAGTGTTTCAGAGTCTTAGTTTCCTTATTTATAAATTGGAACTAATGCTCTCCTAAAAAGGTTATTATAGGAAATTAATAAGGTCATGTTAGGTATTTAGTAGATAGTCAATAAATATTAGCTACTACTACTACTTAATGTTCTTTAGTAAAATTCTTTATATATTTTGTAATTTTATACTTTGTTAAAATTTTCACCTCATCCCACATTAGAATAGAAGTCTATAGAACTTTAGTTACCTGTAAATTAGTCCCTTGTTTATGTACTTAATTATTTTAGACAGTATTTCCTTTTTAGAAAACATTTCTAAGAGAACTAGAAGAAAAGTAGACAACTTTTCTCTATGGAAAAGTAGATAACAAACCAATAATATAAAAAGGGTGACTTTTAACCGGGTGACTTTCAACATCAAGCACTAGCTAAAAGGTGTGCAATATTACTGAAAATGGAAGAGATGAAAGCTTGCAAGCTTTGCTAGTAGTGGTGTTAGTTTTTAATTATCTGGCAGGAGCAGGGACTTGGGAAAAGAGTGGTCAAATAGTAAAAATATATTTATTTTCAACTTTGGAATGTGTTGTTTATCTTCAGAGAGGATTTACCATCTTAACAATGTTTGATTTGTGTTAACATTAAGATGTGTGTTGTTTGTTTGTTTGTTTTGCCCCGAGAGCAACTGTTAAATATTAGCAAGGGGAATCTGCATTGCCAAGAAGCAGGCTAACTACAGAAGGCAACAGGAAATTTCAATTTAAAATTATCCACATATGGACAGTTGTGAGAACTGACTATATTGAGACTACTCTACTTATTAAAAAAGTATGACGCATTAAAAATTTAATACTCAGTGTAATGGCCCATGTAAAAGAAACTGGAGCAGAATCATCTTGTTTTCACCTTACATCGAAATCAAAGAAAAAAAGGGTAACTGGCACTTACTGAATGTCCATTATGGGTCAGAGAAGGTGAAAGCTTTTCATATGTGAACTTATTAAACCACTTTCAGATATGTGTACTTGTTCCTGTTTTGCAGACAAGGAACCTGAGTACCAGGGTTTATAGGCATCGTCTGGTCACACAGCTGAGAAGTGATGGAGTGTGGTTATGAAGTCAGGACTGCTTGACTCCAAAGTCCTTGTGTTTTCCACTTCATCACACTATCATTGTTGAATAATAGGCAAGTTGTACTTACCATAGACATTTGCTTCTTCTGGCCTCTTCCCAATAATGCAATCCCGTAGTTGGCGTAACTTTTCCTAAATGAGTGAACAACCAGAAAACAGAAATCAAGATTTACCCAAATTTTCATGGGTCAAGATGAAACACCAACTACTATAGCCAATTATTTATTTACTAGAGGTCTGATGTATGAAATTCGTGCAAGGGGCTTGGCCCTCACAGCCCCGGGCCTTGCAGCCCTGGGCGGCTGTGTTGGCCCTCACAACCCTGGCTTCTTTATCCAGAAGGTGGTCTGGAAGGCTGTCCGGACGGTCGTTCTGCTGTTTGGTCTAATTAGCATATTAGCTCTTTATTATATAGGATTTACTTATTTATTTATTTACTTACTTATGTTTTTATTGACTTCAGAGGGGAAGAGAGAGGGAAAGAGATAGAAACTTCAATGATGGAAATCATTGATCGGCCTCCTCCTGCATGCCCCCTACTGGAGATGGAGCCTGAAACCTGGACATGTGCCCTGACCAGGAATCAAACCATGACCTCCTGGTTCATGGGTCGTCACTCAGTCACTGAACCACATCAGCTGGGCTATCCTTGAAACTTTGCATGTATTATTTTACTTAATCCTCATTAATCTATGAAGTAGATAAAAAATGTCATCATCTCATTTTACACATGTGGAAACTGTGATATAGAAAGGTTAAGTAACCTCCCCAAATTACACAGTTATATAAATGGTAGAGACAGGAATCGAATCCAGAACCCAGCTCTTCTGGGAGCTGTTTTACTAACCTAACACCTAAGGGTTCTACATTGGCTATTTGGTGACCAAAAGCAAGAGAGTGACACAATGGTGACTTGCCTCTGCCGGAGCTGACAGACTCTGTAGTACACACTCCTCTTTCCCAGGAATCCCTTCTAAGGACTATGGACTCAGAAGTAAAGGAAACATAGCTGGATTCCCCTTCTTAACTGACTTGTGATATTTCTTTGCTTCCCAAATATTCTGCATTGAACTTTGATTCTTTTTAACCACAATATCAAATAAGCTAACAACCAAAAACCCCCTTTTAGCAGAAAACATAAGAGCAACAATTTTTCTTAGGGGTTTTCCCTGAAACCTAAAAAAATCGCATTTCCTAAATAAAGAGTTCTTTTCATTGCCTTATAGGTACTCTCCTAAGATTAAAGCAAATGTTCTTCAGGCACCCAGTGAACACGAGCAGGAGTGAGGAGAGCAAAAAACAAGGCTTTAACCTTTACAGCCATCTCACCATCTCATCTAGAAACTCTTCCATTATTAACTCTATGTTGTGTCATTTTTCCTGTTAGCTTCTTAAGATAATTGCTCTGTCAATAATAATATAACTTTATAATTATCTCTGATAGATTCATCCTCAGGGTACAAACAAATATTTTTTTTTTAAATGACAAATGTAATAATGAAAAGTGGGATTGACTATGTGTCTATGTATGTTAAAAAAAATGGAAGAATTCTCTTACTGTTCTGACTGTAGTCCAGGTCCTTATATTAAAGACTAAGAAAATATAGGGGAAAAGCTCCTCAACATTAATCTTGGCAACATTTTTTGGATATGATACTCAAGATCACAAGCAATAAAAATAAATAGGAGAGACTACATCAACCTGAAAAGCTTCTTTTCACAAAAGAAACCATCAACAAAATTAAAACGTAACCTATAGAATGGGAGAAAATATTTTCAAATCCTATATCTGATAAGATGTCAATATCCAAAATACATAAAGAAATCATATAACTCAATAGGAAAAGAACAAATAATCTGGTTAAAAATGAGCAGAAATGAAATAGCTATTCATGACACACAAATAACAAACATATATATAAAAAGATGCTCAACATCACTAATTACAAGGGAAATACAAGTCAAAATCATAATGAGATATCACCTCACTTCTATTACAATGGCTGTAATAAAAAAGACAAGAGATAACAGTGTTAGAAGGGAACTCTGAATATTGTTGGTGGGAATGCAAATTGATTCAGTCACTATGGAAAATAGTACACATATTCTTGAAAAATTAAAAATACAACTGCCATTTAATTCATCAAAATCACTTCTGAGTATATATCAGAAAGAAGTGAAAATGAGATTTTAAACAGGTATCTGCACTCCCATGCTCACTATAGCATTATTCACAAAAGCCAAGACATGGAAACAACTCAAGTGTCTGTCAATGGATTGAATAGATAAAGAAGCTTTGATATAAACAAATGATATATTATATGTTTAATGAATCTTCTTCAGCCATGAGATAAAAGGTTGGACATACCTTTAAGGCATTATGCTGAGCAAAAAATGTCCGAGAAAGAAATATAAATACTGTTTCATATCACTTATATGTTGAATCTTAAAACATCAAACTCATAGAAAGAGAGTAAAATAGTGGTTAGCATGGACTGGGGGAGTGGGCAATAAGATGTTGGTCAAAGGGTATAAACTTTTAGCTATAAGGTAAATTATGGGGATCTAATGTATATCACGGTGATTACAGTAAACAAAACTGTATTATACACTTAAAAGTTGCTAAGAAAGTAGATATTAAGTGTTCTCAATCACCCCCCCCCGCCACCAAATGATAATTATGTGATGATGGAAATATTAGCTAGCACTATAATGGCAATCATTTGACAATATGTAAGTTTCAAATCAATACTTTGAAGGTTTTAATATTACAAAATATTATGTCAAATATATATATCTAAGCCATTGCAATATATATAAGTGATCATTGCAATCGAAACAACTGAATGGAAGACTGAACAGGCTGCATGGGGTGACTAGGCTGGCAGGGGAGTTAGTGAGATATGACCAAATGACTGAGCAGGGGGCTGCCTGGGACAATCAGGATGGCAGAGGGGTTAGTGAGGGCCGACCAAATGACTGAGCAGCAGGCTGCATAGGGTGACCAGGCTGGTGGGGAGGCAGTTAGGGGTGACCAGGCTTGTAGGAGGGACAGTTGGCAGTGGCCAGGCTGGCAGAGGGGGGCAGTTAGGGGTGATCAGGCAGGCAGGCAGGTGAGCAGTTAGGAGCCAGTGGTCCCAGATTGGAGAGGATGCAGGCTGGGCTGAGGGGACCCTACCCTCTCTCCCCCGTGCATGGATTTCATGCACCAGGCTTCTAGTATTTCAATAAAGCTAGAAAAAAAAAGTACTGACTGATATCTCAAACAGTATTCCATCATAATTGTTAAACTTTTGGATCTTATGGAAAGTAGCCTTAATGTCTCTTTTTGAATACACAGGTTGTTTTGTTTTGTTTTGTTTTGTTTTGCATAAAGACTAACCATATTTAGTATTCCATTGTCCTTTCACATTAGGTAAGCCAAATCAGTCTCAAAGTAGTGAGTATTTAATACCTTAAATTCTTTCTAAAACAACTTTAAATGGAAATACACAAACAAAATAGAAATAGCTAAGTGTTTAATAAAACAATTAATGAAGTCATTTTTAAGAAGATATTTAGGTTGGACTACTCTAAATTGTAAACTTTATTATTGAAGGGTCAAAGGAAGTTGAAATACAACTGACTTATTTCAACAAAATTCATATAACCTAGCATTTCCAGGAAAGTAATTGGTATGTCTGCACTTCAGCATATTTCACCTGTTTCAGGACAGAGGGATGTTTGATGGTGGTGGTACTGGCACATATTGAGAAGCATAAACAATGATCAGTTATAAAACTCTACAATCAGTGTTCTTTACATTTGTTTGGCAAAGTCACTGCCCTTGCTTAGCACTGCAAAGCCTGGACCACGTCTAACCACCAACCCACAGCTAGAGCTGCCCTGGGAGACAGATGGGTTCTGACATGGGGTCATCTCAGATGTACTGGGAAGTCCCTTTGCCTAAACTATGCCCTGGATATGCCATGTTGTTTATACTGTTTTCATGAGCATTGTTTTAAAATAAAAACAGATCCCTTAGGAAAGACAGTGTATTAAGTTATTAGTGATTATTTGTACTTTGACCTAAACTAGCTAATTAAATGTGTTTCATCAAATATCTGCCTGACAACTGGTTTCTAAGACACTGGGGCTTTCTGTGATGAGAAGACAAAAATGATTGGAATGTTTTGGACATAGGAAGGCCTGTGGGATACATAGAATAAGATCCTGATACCCCTCACTGAGGAATGTCCTGGGATATATATGGTGCATTTTGTTTTCATTCTCATTGCTGGACCACCTACTCCAATCCCCTCCCAGGATGTAAATTATCTTTACAGAAGACAAGATGAGGCTTATCTGAAGTTAATGCTCATGGTAGGTTAAAGGGAAGAGAAGATAATTCTTACTATGTTTCATTTAGGACTACTGCTTGATATGATTTCAGTCATTCTGTTGTTCCAAGTCTGGTCTAAATAATACTCTTCTGCAATGTTGAACACATGTACATGTATGGATGAGCCACCCTAATTTAATCAATGTGATTCATAAATGATTCACTATATGGTACTAACGACAGTCTCAGAAGCTGGTTAGGTATTAGCTCGAATGCATTGTGTCTCGGGACTGAATTCACCAGTGCTTTGTACAATTGCGGTCTGGATATTTTCAACTTTTAAATGGTAGTTTGACCACATCTACTTTTTGTGGCGATTTGAAAACAATCAAACAGTTACCTGTATTTCTTGTGAAGACTCAACATTTACAAAGAGGTTTGGAGCTCTGTCCATGGGGGGATGTTCCATAAGGGACTGGGGACAACATTACCTGCTGGATCATTTCCAGGCCTGTCTTTCCCATCTGCCAGTGTTTAAATTTCTCAAGGGCTTGGTCCACAGATAGCTTCCCGTTCTTCACTTTCTCCTGCAAGAGGATGAGTTCGTCTTGCCCAGCAGGCAGGCAGCCCCTCAAAGGGGAAAGGGTCTGACTCTCCGTCCGAGGTCTCTCTGCAATATTAGGGGAGGGTGTTTCAACAAGAGGTCAGTCTATGACAAGGAAAAACTCTAAGAAACAAGCAGCTTGAGTTTCTTGTTCTTACTGGTCTAGGAGTAGTGACAGAATAAATCAGTAGACATAGTTAATGATTTTTTTTCTAAGGATGGTGGTGCCTGGCACGTAGAGTCATGGTTAAAAATAATGTGTTGCATCTCTGAAAAGAAAGAGGAGAGGAAAAACAGTAGCAAAAGTTCTACCCCGCACTAGCCGTGGGCAGTGCCAACTATAGCATAGTGCCTGCCACATAGTAAGCTAAATAAATGTTAACATTATTATTAAAACTACATATTTGTGGAATAAACATAATCTTTTTAGCTTTGGGAAAAGAGATCTCAACCAAATTCCTAATGTCACGAGAGGGTGAGGATCATTTGAAAGTCTATTCCTGAAAGATTTTAAAATAAATAATTGCTGGTCATTTTGTAGTGAACTGCTTTCTTTTTTAAGAGTTTCTTTTTGGAGCAGCCCAGGTATTCACACAAAAAAACGCTAGAAGGTTCGATTTTCTGTGTGTGGCTGCTCATGCCTCACCAGAGGCTGGCCTCGAGTGCAGAGGAAGGCGCTGCAGCCATGGGGGACGTCAGTGTCTTATTTGTCCCACGTGGTGTTTGAAGACACGCAGGAACCACCCGCATCCTCTGGGAATGTTACGTGCTCTCCTGGCTCCCCCATCCCTGTCACTCTCGACACTCACTGGATGGAACACACTTGTGCTACCTGCCTGGTTACAGAACTCACTTGAGTTTGTAGCTTCTCATTCATATATATCTATGAAGTCCAACATACTTACTATCTTGTCTCAGGAGGGGCTCGGTAACTCTGCAGCAGCAGCAGCAGCACACATGCTGTGCACTGTCCAATCTAAATATGCCCAGAAGGTCTAGAAGAAGAGAACAGGTAATCCTACCCCCGTGTACTAATGAGCTGTCCCTGGAGAAATCACTCCTTACTGGGGTCCCTTCTTCATGAAATAGATCAATGAGACTGTCTCCAGAGCATACAGACAAGGGCAGGGAGACAGCGATGGCATTCAAATTCTATAGGAATAGGATCCTTTGACAGTGTCGGGATTGGTCAGTCTGGAGAAGAGAATTTTCTTTGAGCACTCGATGGCAGGTTTAAGTATGTGAAGAGGACTTGGGCCTCAGGACAGTCTTGGAAGGACTTCTGATGTCGCTCTCAGTTTTGAAAAGAACACTAGGAGGGTATCTGGGAACCGGGATTCAGAGAGGGTTTCTTTCTGAAAAGATTCACATGCACCCAAAAATGCTCCATGGCCCATAAATCCCGTGGGACCTCCTTGGCTCATCTCTTCTCTTCAGAAGCTCTATTTCCCCAGAACTAACAAGATGTCAAGAGATTCTGTACTCTAAATCTATTCTTTCAGGGATGACGAAGCATGAAATCCCAGGGGAATTGGAGCTGCTCAAGTTAGCCAGAGGGCTCACTGGTTCAGCAGCCAAAAGCACAGATAGCAATTGAGGTCCAGCTCCTTGTACCAAGTGCTTTTTCTAGGTCTCCACACTCCAATTCAACTCATGAGATGCAGTTTGCAGGAGAATTTCACCTGCCATTCCTGCCAGCGTGTGGAGGGTTAGCATCGTCGTTTAATAGCTATGCTGTTTAACTAGAACCTCCCTTCCATCATCTCTTTGCCTAAGTGTGAATCCATTTTTACCTCAAGTAACCCATGCAGCTGAATTTTCTGTTTTTTGTAGAAGTTGACACAAGAAAAGTCTTCCCGGAAAACTGTACCAACTTCATTTTTGCTATATGTGCAGATTTAGCTTAACTAAAAGGAAATAATGAATCCTTTTAATAATACTCATTTCAGCCCTAACTGGTTTGGCTCAGTGGATAGAGCACTGGCCTGCAAACTCAAGGGTCCCAGGTTCGATTTCAGTCAAAGGCATGTACTTTGGTTGCGGGCACATACCCAGTAAGAGGTGTGCAGGAGGCAGCTGATCGATGTTTCTCTCTCATCGATATTTCTAACTCTCTATCCCTCTCCCTTCCTCTCTGTAAAAAAATCAATAAAATATGTTTAAAAAACAATATTCATTTCAATAACCCCTTCAAATTTTAGCTACTAAGTTAAAAGTAAGATGGCTCTTTTTTAGGGGGAAGAGAGATTCAATTCTGTGTAGTTGTGCAGAGAGAACAACATAACAAGCTGGGAGCAGTGGCAGTTCTGTGTACCAAGTCCTGGAAGTGAGGTGTTCACGGCTAGACTGATTTTCCATACATCTGCTTTTACCTTTATTTTCACACGAGAAAGATGAAAGAAAATTGTTTGATAAATTGCTATCAGGCATGGTAAGTTGCAAAGGAAAATGATTTAGGCACTTTACTAGGTTTCTTTCTAAGGGTAGACTAGTCAAGCCAAGATGTGCAACCTATTCTTTTAGGTAGAGTGTGCAAAATTGATTTTTTTGGTATTTAGATTACTATTTTATGGAGGATGGAAAGATTTTTTTCTTTCCTCCCCAATTTTATCCATATTGTTAATTTCAGAAGCATTAGTATGAATTTAACATGCTTTTCTGTGAAAAGCATTAGTCAGGCTATAAAGTGTACATACTGCAGACTCTTGGTCTCTTATTGTAAAAGCTTCAAGATAAACTGTAGTTTCTAAAGTGTTTTTTTACAATAGCTTCTTGGCCTTTTGGCTAAGACCAATTGTAAACTTTTAGTTTCTTTTGGATTATTCTCTCTACAACATATTTCATTTGAGCAAATGTAGGTCATATAAACATCAAGAAACCCACTGTGGTGAGTATATGCATCTATAGATTAGGTAAGAAAGAAAATTGGGCTTTTCATTAAGATTCTATTTACTCAGTGACTTGCTAGAAGAATATGTTTTTACTGAAATTTGGAAGGGAAACAACTTGATTGTCCAACAACAAGGAATGTAAAATACAAAATATTTGCTTAACAAATATTAGGTAATTATTAAAATAACTAGAGATCTGGTGCAAGAATTCATGCACAGGTGAAGTCCTGCTGGCCTGCCCTGATTAGGGCAGATTGGGGCGGGCCGGCCAGGGGGAGGGGACATAGGAGGTTGGCTGGTGGCCTCTCCCCATTTGGGTTGGGGGCCGATAGGGGCCACAGTGTGTGTCAAAGCAACTGGCCATTCTGGCTTTCTGGTCACTTGGCTTTTATATAATATAGAAGATAGCAATAACTAATAAGACCATGTGGCAACATAAAAGTGCTTATTATGTAATGATAAGTACAAAAGCAGGATAAAAATTGTATATAAAGTAAAATTTTAACAATATCAATCTAAACTAATAAAAGAGTAATATGCAAATTAACTATCACTCCATTACACCCACAAGCCATGCCGACCAGTCAATCAGGTGCAAATATGCAAATTAACTCATCTAAGATGGTGGAGGCCACAGAGCTGGAGTTGCCTGGGGCAATGGAGGAAGCCAGGGCACTACGGGCCCTGAGTTCTACTCAAGGCTACAAAGTTTCAATTATAGAAGATAAACAAACCCCAGATACCTTCTGGGCTGGGACCTTGGGTTGCCAGAGGCAACCTAGGCTTTGAGTCGGGCGGGGGGGGGGGGTGGCAGGGAGGCAACAAAGTTTCAATCATAGAAGTTAAATATATCCCAGATACCTGCTTCCAGCCAGGCACCCCAGTAAGGACCCGAACCCTGAAGGGGCTGTGGACAGCCTGAAATGGCCCTCAGTCCCTCACCCAGGCTGGCCAGGTATGCCAGCAGGTGGACATCCCCCGAGGGGTCTCAGACTGCGAGAGGGCACAGGCCGGGCTGAGGGACCCCTCTGAGTGCACAAATTTTTGTGCACTGGGCCACTAGTATACATATAATAAAGCATGGGAGAACATTTTTAAAGATGGTATCAGTTGCAGTTGCTCTATTGTGATGGTATCAGAGGTGATAACTTTCTTTTTCTTAATTTCCAGCACTATAATACTATATTGTTTCCACAATAAAAAATATCTCCTACTTTGCTAATGGGTTTACCCATGGAATCCATGCCAGATAGAGTACATACACCTTATCATAGTGTACCATCTTATCAAATTATTTTGGGAGCAATTGGAAAGAACTTGTCCATAACAGGGCTGAGAGAGTCAGTGGCCAAGATTTAAAGCTGAAGTTACTATTTTGTCCCATAGCCAGGGCATTGGAAGGTAAATAATCTCAAGTCCACGTGTGCAGACCAACAAATACCAGAAATGTTGACTTATGTGTAAGTGCCTAGCAAGTCTCCACCTTTCCTTAATGTAGGGCTGCATATCAACAAAGTGTCTGTCCCTGACTAAATTTTAGTCTGTCCTGATCAAGTCCTTTTCCAAAGGACGCTCACCTTTTGTACTTCAATGTTTATCTTTGTGTTGCCTAAGTTTCACAAGAATCATGCTAAGCCGGAATCTCCCCCTTCTGATATCTGATCAGCCTCAATATTTGATCAGTTTCCTTATCTTCCATCATCCCCCCAGATAATGTCTGATCAGCAGGAACCCTACTAGATCAATCAGAATCCCTCTTCACTGTGATGTTTGCTCTTAGTAATTTTCCATCCATTCCCTATTCTTTTCACACACTCTACTGCTTGGGTCTAACCCTTTTTATACTCAGATATGAGACCAATGTCTCCTCTACTGCAAAACCACACTGCAGTGGTCCCGATAGGTGAACCAGTATCCTTCTTACTGTTTTGACAAGCATCCAAATAATATTTTCATTGAGAATTATCTTTGGACATGATCTTTTCCTTACCACTTAGAAAATAAAGTACTAAATGACAAAATGACTATCACTTCATGTTAGTGTTAGAAACATTTTAGTGTTTCTCCTTTTTTTTTAAAACCCTCCCCTGAAGATATTTTTCCCACTGGTTTCTAGAAAAAGATTGGAAGGGAGGGCGAGAGATGGAGAGAAACAGCAATATGAGAGATACATCAATTGGTTGCCTACTGGGGCTGGAGAACCTACAACGGAGGCACATGCCCTTGCCTGGGAATCAAACCCAAGAGCCTTTGGTCCACAGGCCAAAGCTCTAACCACTGGGAAAACTGTCCAGGACCAGTGTTTCTCCTTTTATAATTGTACATTTCTTTTATCTTCCTAAATTGGGCTGATATGTTTCCTGCTCTTTTTTCTTATTCATATAACCTAAAGATATTTCCATGCCACTAAATATCCTTTGACATGTGTTTTAGTGGCTATATCTCAAAGCTTGTACAGCCAATACAGTATTTAATCATTCTGCTACTGTTGTTATTTTTTATTCTTTCTACAATTATGTATTATTGTTACTTAAAAGTCGTTTGCATAAGTCACTGGCTGTTATGTGGTTAATTGTCTCAGAATAGACTCCTAAAAGTGTAATTTTTTAGTTTAGACACTTGTAAAGGTATTAATGCTTAAAGCCAATCTGCTTTCCTGGAGATGTGTTGCTATATTCAATCTCACTGAGATGATGGAGTGCCTATCTTATTGTACTTTTGGTAATATTATTCATGATTTAAGTAAAAAAAGCCACAAAACCTTAATAATTTTATAACCTAAACCTTTCTTTCACTGCTAGTGGATGTCATGCCAATATAACACTAAGCACTGTGTAAACACTGCAGAAATAACAGGCTAAACTGACATGTATGGCAGGAGGTGCTGCATTAACCTTTTTATTTTTCTAAATGATTGCCTGATCTCAGCTGTTTATCTATCTATCTATCTATCTATCTATCTATCTATCTATCATCATCTATCTGTCATATATCATCCAATTTTCTTCGTGAATTTAGAAGCAGTCTTCCAAACTGTTGTCTCCCCCCACCCCCCCCCCAAAAAAAATAAATCCTTTCAATATTTTAAAAATGATTGGGGTTTTCTTAAATCTATAAATCATTTTAGGAAGAATTTAGACTATCTATGCAGAAAAATGATATTCTTCTTTCCTAGTGGGAGCTTTTTGTGTTTTCAATGTATAGCAAATATATTTTCTTTATTTTGTTCCTAGCCTTAAGGAGAATAGCTTTACCCTTGAACTAGTAAAATATTCCTAACCATGCTAAGAAATCATCCTTCTTTTTATTCTGTAAGATTTTTTAAAATTATGAATAATTAAACTCTAATGGTTTATGTCTTTTTCATCATTAACTGGAATTATCATGTATTCTTTCTTAATGAAATAACTAGCATATAAAATTAATATTTCTACTACATGGGATGGTTCATAAATAGAAAAAAATCTTTTACTTGAGTTTGAAATAACTCAGTGGCAAAACTTGTACCTGATTATCTTTTGAGTTAAAACATTCCTTAGTTATTAATCTAGTAATGTTTTTTAAAAATTTTTTATTACATAGTTTTTAAGTATAAATTAAGTGTATTTATTTTTAAAGAACACTTTACTATTCAGAGAAGTTTGAAATTCATAATAAAATTGAAAAGAAGGTAGAGAGGTTGCCCCCACGCATGCATAGCCTCCCCCATTGTCAACATCCCGCCATCAAAGTGGTACATTTGCTACAACTGATAAACTTATATTAACACATCATTATCACCTAACATAATTTTGTGAATTAGTATTTCTCTTTAAAATGTCATATACTTTCATATCCAAGAAAAAAATAATTCCTTTGTTTCTATATACTTTTCATGGTCCATGTTTTTTCCATTGATGTTTTCTCTGGATTAGATTTGCCAGACGACTTGCTAATTTCCTCTTTTTAAAAATAAACTTTTAGAAAAACCAAGATGGCGGCATAGAGAAACACCTAAAATTGCTGCCTCACACAAGCATTTCAAAACCACAATGAAAAGAAAAAACAGACACCACCCAGACCCACAGGAAGGCTGGCTGAGTGGAAATTCTACAACTAGAAAGAGACTGAGACTCAGAGGAGGTGCAGAAATAAAGTGCAGAGGTACGGAGGCGCGTGAAAAGGGCTTGTGGAAAGGGCTCACAGAAAGGGCTGGCAACTGAGGACACGGTTGTCTTTTTCAATCCTGAGGGAGTCACAAGCTCCTGACGGCTCTGAATTCCAGTTCTGGGAGAGTTTCTGGGGATCCAGACTCATACAGGGAGAAGATGGACTGTTTGACACTGGGAGGAACTCCAGAGTGGCTTTCTCTCAATGGTGCCAAGGGACACTGAGACCTGGTGCCTCCTAGGGCAGGGCTGAGGATCAGCCATAGCTGTTTGCTCTGCCCTGTTGATTCCCTGAGACCCTGTCCCACCCAAGCTGCACACAGAGGCTTTTGCATATAAAAGGCTGGGTAGCCTCAGGCAGAAGCTAAAATAGCACCTCCTTAGAGATCCAAGAGCCAGTGTACCCAGTGGTCAGAGTGGGACCACCCAGATTACAACTACTCAGAACCATAAGGGACACACTCAGGGGGGCAGACTCAGTGATCACCAAAACCCCACTGAAACAAGTCTTACCCCATAAGGGTGTCTCCAGCACAGAAGTTCTCCCACCATAGACACAGCTGATTCTCATAGCCAAGTGGCCTGGAGGTCAATTCCTCCCAGTGATACCTACAACAATCAAGGCTTAACTACAATAAGACTGTACACAAAGCCAACAAAGCAGTGCACCAAGAGTATCCACCTCAGGTAATTGAGGATACTGAGCCACTGGGCCCTATAGGACACCTAGCATAGAAAGCCACTCTGTAAACACAGGGAAGCAGCCAAAATGCGGAGACAAAGAAACAGGTCACAAATGACAGAAATGGAAGAAAGCAAACTACTGGATATAGAGTTCAAAACCACAGTTATAAGGTTTTTCAAAATTTTCTAGAGACCACCGATAAATTTAGTGAGACCCTTGAGGATATGAAAAAGGACCAACTAGAAATTAAGCATACACTGACTAAAATAAAGAATATAATACAGAGATCCAACAGCAGACTGAAGGATCACAAGAATCAAGTCAAAGATTTGAAATACGAAGAAGCAAAAAACACCCAGCCAGTACCAACATCAGAAATATAGGGGTGCCAGAAGAAGAGAGAGAGCAAGATATTTAAAACCTATTTGAAGAAATAATGATAGAAAACTTCCCCTACCTAGTGAAAGAAATGGACTTACAAGTCCAGGAAGTGCAGAGAATCCCAGAGAAAAGGAATACAAGGAGGACCACACCAAGAGACACCATAATTAAAATGCCAAGAGCAAAAGACAAAGAGAGAATCTTAAAAGCAGCAAGAGAAAAGCAGTCAGTTACCTACAAGGGAGTACCCATATGACTGTCAGCTGATTTCTCAACAGAAACTTTGCAGGC